>OY757946.1:241754-289254 GCA_963585895.1 Sepioteuthis lessoniana | reverse complement strand
CCAAAACAAACCGTTAGAAAAAGAGCATGACCATGAACTTTGAATATCCCATCTCATGCAGCTGTTCTTTAAAGTTCGGGTTAGAGAAAAATTGGAAAGCCATTATTCACTGTGATATGATGAAATCAACCATGGTTGTTAATATGTAAGTAAAGTATAGTTGGCGACCTTAGTTGAGGGTGACCCGAAGGCTCCCTTTTCAATACCTACTACACTGAGGTGTAGGGAAGGGCACTACTCCTTTCCCTGGATTGCTCCAATTTACCCTTGATCCTCACCTTATAGTGCTGAGTGCTAAGCAAGGCGGCATCAAGTACTATTTTTTGAGTCTTTGGTATGACTCGACCTGGGATCTCCTGGACCATTGGCGAACACTCTACTCATTAGGTCAATGGCTCGGTTAATATGTAGAGAAAGAAAAAAAAACAGTCACCAAGACTTGTGAAATGAAAACAGTTTAATAGAGAACAACATTGGAAATTAAGACAATTGAAAGTATCCTTAAATATGTTAGTCTCTCATAACTTTCATAGTCAGCCTAGCATAGAAATGAATAAGATATAGAAGCCTCTGATTTAAAAAAAGAAAGGACACCATTTTACACTGAAAAATTCCACTCCTAATTATATTATCATGAATAGCTCAAGATATAATCCCCACACCACAGCTATGGGTTAAATAATAGTAGTAGTACTACTTCTGTTGTTTTATAAGGATAGCTTTGGCATTTTATAACCTATGAATGTTGATAAGTCATTAATCACACCAAACTGATAATCTCTGGTTCAATTGCAGAGACAGATAAAATGATATTTGGTTTAAGGTTCTAAATTACTTCTATTAAACTGTTCTTTGGTCAGTGGTCAAGTGGATATAAGCATTGATTTATATGTTTCTACTTATCTTAGGTGTTTTGAGTTCAATCCCTGTGTAGTGTGTGTGAAATGTTATATGCTCTGGTTCAGGAGATGGATTAACTAGTAAGTATTAAATGACACAAGATAATCCCCTAAACATGGACAATGTGCTTAGCATGAGTATACTGTTTAATTGTCAAAAACATTCCTATTTCAAGCTATTCAGTTTATTCAAACAGTTCTAATTCAGTTTTAGCATAAATATGCAGTTAGGGTCCTATGTATAGGTCAAATAGAACTATCAGAGTAGACCTGGGAGCAATGGTAATGAAGGGGCGCTCAGCATTCCCCAAAGCTCCAACATCCCTGGAACCTCACCATCAGATTGTTTAGTGTCATATCAGGACACTCATTTGGGGGGGGGTTCTTATCCCTCTGCAGAGGTACAGTTGGTGCATTCTACAGCCCCAGCCAACTGGGCAATTCACAGAGTTAATGTCAAAACAGTTTTATTTCAAGCAATTCAGTTTTTCATGAGTACGGAGTTTAAATATCAAAGCAGTTCTATTTTAAACAATTCAGTTTAGCATAAATACGCTGTTTAAATGCAAAAAACAGTAAACTCAAGAAACCACTCTGGGCTTGAGTGGACCTGGGAGTGATGGCAATAAAGGGGTACTCCGCATTCCCAGAACCTCACCATCAGATTGTTTAGTGTCATATCAGGACACTCGTTGGGGAGGGGTCTTACCCTCTGTAGAGGTGCAGTCAGTGTATTCTACAGCCCCAGTTGACTGGGCAAGTAGAAAGCTGGAGAGTACCATGGTTGAAATGTGACTAAAATAACAACTAAGATAAAGATATTACTCTGCGTATAAGTTTTTTTATGTTATTTTTTAAACCAACTTTAAATCTGCTCAGTTCTGATTAAAATTTATTAATAAAAAGTGAACTGTTAGAATGTACTCATTGTCGTGAACAATAAACAACCAGATTTTTGGAGTAGCATAGAATTCTAGAGTTCTGGAACTGATGGAATTCTTTGAAGGCATTTTGATTTGATACTTGGTTGTTTGTAAGACCTTTTCTTGCAAGAAGTTGTTGGAATGATTGAAAAATTTGAGAGAGAGAGAGTCTGGTGAGGAAGCTGGGTAGGTTTGTAGATTAGTGTATTCAATTTTTGTGACTTGTGATTGGTCGTTGTCATGGAAAAGAATTGTTTTTTTTTCCATTGAGCAATTTTGCACTTGAACATTGCAGTTATTTGTGGATTTTATGACAAAACTTATTTGTTGTGATGATTTTATTAGGATTCAAGAAATTGTATAATTCTTTTTGCTGAAGACAAAACAGTGATGATAATAATCTTCTTTTGTTGCTGTGGTTGGTGTTTATACAACTTCTCTACTATGACCAGGATGTGACATGAGATCAATTGTTTTAAGTGGAGTACTGCTGGTTTGAATTCAGAGTTTTCTTTCTCTTAGATTGGTTGCCATACCAGAGTTAAAGAGCTAGTCTACCCTACTATTTACCTATAGCTAGAAGAAGAAAAGAGGGATTGATGCCTTTACCAAGGGCTATTGTGCAAAAGGAAATGTAAACAGATTTTTCTGGGATTTGAACCTGGGTTGCTGAGTTCATTTCCTATGATGATAACCCCTAGGTTATATTCATCTTCTGATCCAGCTTTGGTTTGAAGTTTTTTGTTTCATTTTGGTTTGATTTCTTTGTTTAATGGTATGTGGTGCATTCAATAAGTTCCCAGATTTTTTTTGTATAGGCATTTAAAATTGTCGTAGACTCTTGAAAATTCAGTACGTTATTGCTATTCATCTTATGAGATGACTGACCAATTTTTATGATTTCAGGTTCAAATCAACAGCTACAGCAGGAATTGGAATACACCCTACTAAAGCCTGATTGTCACAGCTGGTGAATTTCAAAAATGCAATCTGACACTTTAGAAGAATGATATGCAATAAAATTCTGTTTTAAACTTGGAAAAAATGCCACAAAAATGTATGGAATGCTTCAGACTGCTTTTGGATTATCTTGCATGAATCTAGCATCAGTTAGTGAGTGGCATAAAAGATTCAAGGAAGGCAGGGAGTCTATGAGAGATGATGAGAGGTGTGGGAGGAGTAAGGAAGTCAATACACTAGAGTTGATTGGCCAAAGGGTTAGGGTTACGGTTAGGGTTACCATGTTGTGGTTTTAAGGGAGTTCAGGAAGAGATTCCGTCGGAAGAGGCCAGCACTCTTCAAATCGGGTCAGTGGCATTTCCAGCAGGACAATGCACCAGTCCACAACTCCATCGTTGTCACAGACTATTTGACCAAGATGGGCATCAAGACAGTTCCTCACCCTCCCTATAGTCCAGACCTTGCTCTCTGTGACTTTTGGTTATTCCCTAAGCTCAGAGGCTGTCGTTATGAGACAATTCAGGAGATGAAAGAGGCTGTGATGAAGGTCATTGACACACTCACACAAGAGGACTTCCATGGGGCCTTCCAGAAGTTGTTGGAACGGTACAAGTGCATTACAGCCAGAGGAGATTACTTCGCCGGGGACTAGAGTTTCATGGGTGTACTATCAATAAAAGTGCCCATATGAAAAAAGTCTGGAAACTTATTTAATGATCCTCATATATATTTAATGAACCTTCATGAGTTATTTAATGCCAAAACCATCCTTGAAGAAAAACAGCAGTGGTACTATTTAACTCATAGTTGAAGGAATAAAGTGTTTCATACCTTTCCCAAGGGGCATTAGTCTGAAAGTGAATGTAATAGCGTTACTGGAGTTTGAACTATGATGTTGCAGTCCAGCAGGTTAGCCACTACACTACAGGGATTCTCCCCTTTCATTTTGGTCAACCCACTGCAGAATGATATTGGTGGTCATATACAATCCTGATTATAATGAAAAGCTACTTTATACTTCCCAGAGCTTGAGAACTGGAGTCTCACCATCAAGTGCAGTTTAATGTCATTTCTACTGTATGCTTTTTTCCATTAGGTGGTTGTCTTGTGACATTGTATGTGGGCTCAAAAGGCCATTTTAAACTCAAGATGAATTTTAAGGGATGTAAGAACAGTCAAGCAGTGCTCTTGAGAAGGTACTAAAAAGTGAACCTCTTTTATGAATAGTCAAGATTTCCATTTGAGGGAGACCATTTGGGGTGGTGGCTCCAGTGGTCTGAGAAAATGAAAAAAAAAAAAGAATTAAAATATTTTTTTATCTGGGTGTGGGAATCGATAATTCCCATAAAGGCCAGTTTGATGTGACCCTGACTTGACAGCAATGTGTAGCCTGGACATGAATCTAATTATTTCAAAGATGGCTTTGTTTCATAAAATGAGTTCACCCTCATCCCCCCAAAAAGAGATTCAGTGAAAAACCTATTAAATTCTTAAGACTTGACTACTCATTCTGAAGAGATTGGTCAGCTGGATCAAATGGCACCCAAAGAGGGTTGTAACAGGTTGTTTATAGGGAAGTAGGAGAGAGAGAAGGGAAGGGCAGCTATGAGTGACAGAGATACTAAATAGGGCTGGTTGGCATTTGAAGAGTGAATCAACCCTCTCACCACCACTTAATGGCTGGACAATTGCCCAAAAATAGAAAATCTCAGTTGAGACAAATGAATAATTGATATTTCTTAGCCAACCCACCCCCCACCTGGTTCCAGGCTAATTTATTATTTATACCAGGCATTTTTGAGATTCTAAGTAGAACAGGGGAGACCAGGACCTTAAGTAGGACAAAGGAAACCAGGGCCATGAGCAGAACAGGTCAGCTGACTTCAGCCAAGTCCACTGAAATAACTCCAAGAAGAGTTATCACCTAGATTGAATTAGAATTGAACACTTGGCCAAGAATGTGCCTAAGAATTGCCTAAGTTAGTTCCTGAACCCATGATCATGCAAAGTGAGCAGCTAGAAGCCCAGGTTTTAAGTTATAGGAGTCCATCCCTCGCTATAATTTTTCTGAAGAACTAAAATTTGTATTGTTGTTTTCATGTTATTTTTTTATGAATATTTTGTTAAAGTTGGAAGCGTTGTCTCCCTCACTATATAACCGTTAAGCTGCTGTTAGTTGTGGCATATCAATTTGTGCTGTAGATTTCTGGTTGTTTGTGATCAGTCACAACATGGACATTCAACCAGACCTCTTGACAACTATAGAAGTCATGATGATCCACAATTAATGGAAGAAATCCGATAGTGATGGCCATCATCAGATATTCAGCGAGCCCTTTAGCTCATTGATTGACCGACAGGGTCATAGTCTCACCACTCTGCAGTAGGTACAGTCAGCGTTTTTTTTTTTTTTTAGCCCTGTTGACAGGGCTTTGGTTTTGTTGTGCAAAACTACTGAGCACAGTTTTTTGGGAAATTTAAAAAAATTTTGTTCAGCTTGTATAACAACCACTTATTAAGCTTTTTAAAATTTTCAATTTGGTGAAAATGTTGAAGAACTGTAGATGTTTTAGTTCTTCAACCTTTTGAGTTGTTTTTCCTATGGTCTGCTTCAGTAATGGTGGTCAATCAGTTGTCACCAATTACAAAAGGACATCTGTGACTATCCTCATCTTCAAGGCTTTCATTTCTGTCACAAAAGTTTTGGAACCAATGTTGAACTGTATGTTCATTGAGGATCCCCCAGTCAAATAGTCAGTTGATATTGTGAGTTTTGCCTCATTTTGAACCCATACTAAAAAAAAACCTTGAATTTACTTATTCTCCATCTTTTATTTACTGATGTAGAAAGAAAATGACTTACCCTGAGTGATAAAGCAAGCACAAATATGCCTAGTGTGCAAAATGAGTGGTAGGTTCGAGAAAAAGAAATATGGGTGCCTTATCATTTCAATTTAAGATAAAACCTGGTCTCAAGCAAAGAGAATTGGCAAAGGTAGTGTATGCAAATTATCTAAAGTGGCTAAGCATAAAATCCCACGTGTGAGAGAAACAATAAAAGACTTTTTTGTGAATGTGATACTGAGTATAAGAAGACTGCTGGGAAAGTGAATACTTGGATCAGTTTCACACAAGCTATTTTGGCAGAAATGACGGAGAGGAAGTTTAACCTCAAACTCATCCTTGAGTTTGATGACTCCGCATCTGGACCATTAGTGGTCGAGTGGATAAAGAAGGCTGAGTTGGTCTGCAAGACGTGAAACATGAAACATATAATCATCTTAAGGCTGACAGCTGGTGTGTTTGCTGTCTACTAGTTGCTGAAAGAAGAAAATGAAGATTTCAGCCAGATAAAATCTGCACTGTCCATAGCTTTTGCCATGTATGGTTTCTTGGCTTATGAGCAATTTGCTGAACGATGTCTCTGACCTGATGAATTAGTTGACATCTACCTAGCAGAGTTATGAAGACTTTTGTTTTTGCTTGGTGGCATGTGCATTTGTGTGAGGATTACCAGACCAGGTTAAATGTCTCCTTCATAGTTCAACCTAGCTGGATAAATTATCCATTGATCAGATGTTGGTTTGAACATAAACAATCATGAAAGATGATAGAGGAGAGTCTGGCAGTTGTGGTGCTATGAACAACTTGGGATGAGATGAGGAAGCTTCTTATCAGAGATCCATGTGGCTCTATATCATGCCATTGTTGCAATGGTCCCAATCATTTTGCAAAGGACAGCACACCGGAAGGTGGACATCCTGGATACAATGTTACAAGTGTGGCACAGTGGGCCATATATCCTGCACTTGTCCAAGGAAGTAAGCTTAGGGAATAGGCCTCAGCGCTAGTCAACTCCCCAAACCCCCATATGAGGAAGGTACTACTCACAATTGCTTTATGCATCAATGGGATTAGGAGTCTAGCTTACTAGACACAGGCTGTTCACAGTCGTTTGTAAGCAGACTGCTTTGTTATTCTTGGAAAGGGAAAGAAGTGGACTTGCTCACTGTTGATGAAAGATAATTAGGTACTTCGGGATAGGGCTTGTTTAAGTTGACGTGAGGAACAGGCATCTTATCAATGTTGAAGTTCTGTTTGTAGATGAGAAATTGCTGGGGTTTGACTTGCTGCTTGGATTTGACGTCATCAAGAAGTTAGGGGGAGTATGTGTGACCAGTGATGGGACTGTGATGTTTCCTCAACTTGATCAACCCTTGTGCAGAGCCATTACCATCAATGAGCTTAGCTTTCAGGTGGAATATGCAAAGTGAGCACATATATGCCTGGCATACAAAATGAGTGGTGGACTTGAGAGAAAATGAAATATGGCTGCCCTAACACCTTAATTTAAGATAAAACGTGGTCTCAAGCAAGAATTGGCAAGTGTGGCATATCCAGATTTTTCAAAGGGAACATAGTAGCTAAGCATAAAACATGACATGTGATAGAAATGACAGAAGACTTTTTTGCAAACATGATATTGAGCATAGGAAAACTGCTGGAAAAGAGAATACTTGGATCAGTTTCACACAAATGATTTCAAATAAATAAAACTGAACAGTGAAAATGACATAAGTTCAATCCCAGGTTGAGTCATACCAAAGACTCAAAAATGGCACTTGATGCATCTTTGCCTAACACTCAGCATTATAAGGTACAGATCAAGGGTAAAGTGGACCAATCCAGCGAAAGGAGTAGCGCTCTCCCCTACGCCTTGGTGTAGTGGCTATCGAAAAGGGAGACTTGGGGTCACTCTTGACTATGGTCTCCAACTTTACTAAACTCAGTCAAGTGAAATTTGGGCTTTAAGATTGTTTATTACATAAACACTGTTAAAATAATGGTTTAGTTTTAAAGTTGCCTCAAATTGTCTTCAGACCACGGCCCAATATGCATCAAGTTGGATTTGGTCAAAAGTGAGAAGTTTTCAGCATGAATGAAATACATGCAGAACCACCATTCCCATGTGATTACGTAAGAAACAGTTACTGTAAATGCGTAATAACATCAATGGCCGAAAGTAAACAGGGTTTTTTTTTTTTTAAATCACAAACTGCACACTAAAAATGAAGATGGCCGTTCAGTGTAGTCTCTGCTCTTAATTGATCTGGTATATATATATAATTCTTTTAATACTCTGTCCGGTGGCAAAAACTGCTTGGTAGCGCCAGGAGTGGCAGTACCACCTTAAGCTACGGAAACTGTGTTATCACCCCTAGTTGGCGGCTGATGAGGGCAGGGTATCACACGTGCTTTCACACATTGTATGATGAAAAAAAAAAACATATCAAAGATTAGAACAGAATTCATGTGTTTTAAACATGATGGAGCCATTTACACATTAAATAACAAGCCTCTAAAATTTCACATACCTTGGCAGCAATATCTCATCTACTGAAAGTGATGTCAACATGTATAAAAAAGAGGTGGACTACTATGGACAGTTTATTGACCATAAGGAAATCTAATCTCTCTGATAAAATAAATCAGGAGTTCTTCAAAGCCGTAGCTGTGTCAGTACTATTGTACAGCTGCACTACCTGGACTTTATCAAAATGTTTAGAGAGGTGAACTATATGAGGATGCTGCATGCCATTTTGAAAAAATCCTGGAAGCAGTATGCACAAAACAGTAGCTGTATAAACACTTGCCTCCCATCTCACAAATCATCACAGTAAGATGAACAAGACATGCTGAGCACTGCTGTAGAAGTAAAGATCTACTCATAAGCTGGGTTCTCTCATGGGTTCCACACATGGACTCACCAGTTTCAGCTGAGCAGCAAAGACCTCATCAGCTCTGTGTAGACAATGGATGCCATTTGAAGGACCTACCAAGAGTAATGAATGATAGACGGATGGCAAAAGAGTCAGGAAATCCATTCTATTAGCATGACTTGATGAGGATTATTTTGTACCAAACTAATATTGAAGTTTGTTTATGTCTAAACAAACTTGAAACAATTTAATTGTTGAGCAAACAAGTGATTAACATTAAATCATATTATTAGTGTTGGGTAACAATTGACACAATTTCACTAAGGACAATCAAATGAACTCTGACTCATTTCAGAATGTCACCTACAAACTATTAGCTTACAAATCAAATACATATATCTATTTAGAAACAGGATCTAGCATTGAATAATCCACAAGGGTTGATATGCCATAAAACACAACTGAAACAAATGATTAATATTAAATAGAATTATAGTGTTGATACCATTTAACCAAGTGCAAACAAATGAACTGTTAATCTTTACTGGTCCATTGGTCTAATTGGTAGAGTGTTCACCAATAGCCTGGGAGACTGGGGTTCAGCTCTAGTGATGCTATTGCATTCATTTTTGGACTAATGCCCCTTGGGAAATGTGTGAACCCACTTATCACCTTTTAACTATGGTTCAAATAGTATCACTACTGTTCTTTTACAAGGATAGCTTTGGTATTAAATAACCCATTAAGTTTAATATGCCATTAAAAACAAAGAAGCCAACAGAATCAGCCTTACTGTTGGCAACTCCATTGATTAGTGACGAAATATCCTTTTTTTTCTTCTTGTTTTCAACATTGTATTTAAACTCTTTTTTTTTTCTAAATTATCTGTTTGTTTTTACCTGAAACAAATTTCTGCTAAACTAAAATATATTGTTTTACTAAACCTATTTGGTTATTAGGATACAATGTCAAATATTTCCTTTCATAGCATTTTCCAGGATTTGGGAGTTTATTTGGCAATGCCCATTTCCTCTCAAAAAAACAAACAAACATGTAATACATTTTATTGAATTACATAGTATCACACAGCAAGAAACAGTCTCTGATTTGACTGATACCAATATATACTAGTTGCCTTTATCAAATATATATTGGTTACTACCTGATACTATTTGTTAACATTTGCAGCTGGAAATTGTAGGTGTACCAGTTGGCCTAGGCCAAGCCTTAGCCAACTATTTACACACACAAAGTTTGTATCTCCCATATGGTGCAACCCCGTAATATTAGGTTAAAATTTAAGTCACAGAAAGTCACATGAGAAACAAGTCACTTGATGTACAAATCTATATGGTACTATGCTCATTTGTTAATGAACTTCTTTTAGGTGTGTGCAAAAGTTTCTGTTTTATTTTTCTTCTTTGTTTTTTTTTTTATAAAAGATGCTGTGATTGAGATTTTACAAGTTATTATTATGATTTGTTTGTTAAGCCACCTTAGGTATCTCCACTTTCGTTATCTTCATTTTAGGTGTCTCACTTTCTGTATCTTCACTTTTTAGTATCTTCTCAAATCAACCTTAAGAAGAAAAAAAATCTTTGCACAAAACATATATGCTATTAATACACTATCTATATGCAGATCAATTTTTGGTTGGTTGGTTGTTTTGTTTTACAGCGTATCAACCATTTTCAGGTCATTTAACACCAAATTAAATTTCAAATAATTCAGTTTAGTATAGTTTTTTTTTACAAACTGTTAAATGTCAAAACACTTCTATTTCAAACAATTCAGTTTAGCATAAATACACAATTTAGTTCTATCTAAAAACAGTTCTATTTCAAACAGTTCAGTTTTGTATAAGTAGGCAGTTTAAATGTCAAAACAGTCCTATTTCAAGCAATTCAGTTTAGCATAAGTATGCAGTTTAGTTCTATTTGACCTATAGATAGGACCCTATACAGTGCTACCACTCCGGGCCAGAGTGAACCTGGGAACGATGGCAATAAAGGGGCACTCCACATTACCCAAATCTCCAGTATTACTGGAACCTCACCATCTGATTGTTTAGTGTCATATCTAGGATACTTGTTGGGGGGGGGGATCTTACCCCTCTGCAGTGATGTAATCGGTGTATTCTACTGCTCCAGCTGGGCAAGATCAAATTTCTTTAAGTAATTCATGCGATAGTTCCCAAAAACACCCTCTTAAGTTCTTTCTCTTATCATATTTTTAATAAAATTATTGTTTAATCTTAGAGTATTTTACTCTATTGCCATTTTTAATCTGATCAGGCAATTTGTTAAAAAAATATGACTCTATTGCTTTATTAGATGTATTAAATACTGCAGAGATTTTACAAGCATTTCTTCGATATATTTTACAAGTCTTTAATTGATGTATGAAATACTGCAGAGATTTTATAAATTTTTATGAGATGTATTAAATATGTGAGCTTTTTTTATCAACAATAGGATCTTAGAGCTTGTTTTTAAAATTGAATAATCAAATATTTGTATTAATAAAAGTATTTAAGATATTATTGTATTTATATATTTTTGACACTGCTTTCTTTGCTGATATTGGGTGAGAAGTCCCTCTTGCATATTGGCTCACGTGCTGTATTGCAACGTCATATTAAGAGAGTTCAAACCCTGTTCATGCTAGTATGTTCACTTTTGAACTAATGCCCCTTTGGAAAAGTCATGACCTTCCTTATCTCCCCAGCTATGGGTTAAATCACACCACTGCTATTTTTCTACAAGGATGTCTTTGGCATTAAATAACTTAGATTGTTCTGTTGGCAGGGGGTTAGAATACATATATTCCCTGCAATTTGGAAAGAGAGGTTGCTTGGTAGACTTTATATTGCAGGCTCTATAGTGGCCAGTATACTAAAGAGGTAGGCTTTTCCCACATTGGCAGTTGGAGAATGTTTGGTACTTTGGGGGAAGCTCTGTTCTTGTAGTGCTACCTCTTTTGTAGTCTTGCTCCGCAATTTGCTTTGGAAATAGAGGTTCCTTGGAAGTTTTTATATTGCAGACACAATGGTGGCTAAGGATGTTGCCTAGTAGAAATGGGATCATTATGATTGCTTATTGATGGTTAATTCCACTGGAAAAGAAGAAAATCTTGAAATTCTTGAATTAGGCCACACTTTTTTTATTGACCAAAAAATAATTCTTTGGGCAGGAGTTGATCTTAAGGGTTGCATAATAAATATGGAGTTTGTGTGGAAAGTATCCAGTCATTTAAAAATGACTGAGAGAAAAAAGGGTGTGCTAAATCACTAGTGTTTAGGGATTATAGTATTTTAATTCTTCTCCAAGAATTTCTCTTGGCATTTATTTTTTTGCATTTATGCCAGTATCTTTTCAACTTTGAAAATATCGCAGCTGGTTTCAAACTATGGAGAAGATTAAGTAGAATGTAACAAAGCAGCTGATGGTGATTCTGGGAGATGACTTTGGTTTGTAAATCTATTTTGTTATTTTTAGATTTAGAATTCATATCAGTTGAAATGCGTGATGGTACTGATTTATATAATGAGTAGAAAAAGTTAAAATTGTGTTTGATTCATTGAGATCTTTGTCTGAACTGTTTTCATGAATATGAAGATGTGGCAATAAGTCTGTTGTTATTTATTTGTTATGTCTCTTTGGATATTGCTTTTTAGTATCTTCCCACATCAACCTTAAAAAAAAAGCATCTTTGCATAGAACATATATATTATTAATACAATATTAAATTCTTTTAAGTAATTTATCCCTCAATATCGGTCTATATTTCTGAGATGAGGTATTATGTACATTATTTACATTTTTCGGACTATTGTCCTTGTCTTTGTCGCCATCTTTATCACAACATTTCAACCGTTGTATGCTCCGACCTTTGTTAGGTGGGTGGAATGTCAAACTTAATCTTTTATTTCACTCACCGGGGTAGACTGTTCTAGTTACACAAGTCATGTTTAATGGATGTCAGTTATCTACTGTTAATTTCCCCTCTGAAAGTTCTCCACTGCCTTCACCGAGAATTGAACTCACACTCTTTTGGGTATGTCACTGGATCTAACCAACCCCTTTATTCACTGTGCCATATGTCCTTGAGGACATCTGTGTATGAATTTATCCTTATTTTCTAAAAATGTCCTCTTAAATTCTTTTTCTTACCATTTTTTCTGAAATCATTCAATGTCATTTAAAAATCTTTTACCCTATTGCTTTTTTGATCTGATTAAGCAGTTTGTTTCAAAAATATGTTAGCAAAAAATCCACTTCATTGATAGACTTAGTTTTTGAAATCTACCTTGACAGTAAATTTCCAGTTTAACAAGAAATATGGAAAAAATGTCGACTATAATTAGAAATTCCATTAATTATTTTGCAAGTTTTAATTAGATCATCTCTTATTATTCTTTCTAGTAAAATAGTTAACTGTAACTTTTCTAATCTCTTGTCTGGAAAGTGTGTGCTGAATTTTGATCCAAAATTTTCAATCTCTGTTAATATTTACCTCTGAATTTAGTGCATTGACGAGGAAGGAAGTTATATTTGAAAATTATTTTTGGATGAAATAAATGCTTTTTTCATTATTTGCTTAAGAACTTAAGTGAAATAAGAGAGAAATGTTTATATATTTTATTATTAATATATATTACTTTTTTTTTTTCTTTATAAAAATTAAATTTTGAAGTGCTTGAATTATTAATACAATGTGCTTGAATTATTACTACAATTATATTTTTTTTCTATTCCCCCGTCCTCGCACACTCTGCCTATGAAAGACATATCCAGACAACTTGACATTTGAATATTTACATTGCTTGACAAGAAGTGACCATCAAATTTTTTTTTTTTTTTATATATATACTTTTTTCTTTTTTCTTCTTCTAACCTTCTTTTCTTTATGCATTCCCTCATTTCTCTCTCTCTCTCTCTCTCTCTCTCTCTCTCTCTCAATATTCTTTTCTTCCTTTCTTTTTTCCTTTACTTTTTCCTTCCGCTCTCTTTTTCTTTACTCTTTCATTCTCTTCTCTTTTCTCTCTCCTTTTTCTCACTCTTTCCTTTTCCTCTCTTTTTTTGCTTATTCTTTCCTTCCTCTATTTTTCTTTACTCTTTTTCTTTCTTTACTCTTTCCTTTTTCTTTCTTTACACTTTCCTTTTTCTTTCTTTACTCTTTCTTTCCTTCCTCTTTTTCTATATCATCCACATTTATTCTTAAGCTAAAATTTCCTTTCTTTTTTCTCTTTGGTGTTAACATTTTGCTTTTCACTCTAAATTTGGTTGGTTGTGTTTTATGGCATCTCAAATCTTGTATCTTATTAAATGCCAAATGCTGTTTATATATATATATATATATATAAATTTGTAAACAAATAGTTTGTTGGTAACATTATTTTTAAATGAGCCAGAGCTCATTTGTTTGCACAAAGTTAAATAGTTTCAAGTATAGAAAATTATCAAATATTTCTATTTGACCCCTAGATGGGACCCTAACAGGCAGTACTACTCTAGGTCAAAGGGAACCTGAGAGTAATAGCAATGAAGGCTTTCTCTACATTCCTCTAATTCCAAGGCTGGAGCCTCATCATCAGACATCCTTTAACATCATATCAAGGGCAATCAAATGGTTTCCAGCATTTAATCCTAATAGTTCAATTTAACATTAACCATTTGATAGCACGCAGTTAAATGGTTTCAAGCGAAAGATTGAATAGTTCTCTTTGGTCCATAGATTGGACCCTAACAGTTAGAGTGAACCTGGGAGTAATGGCAATAAAGGAGTACTCCACTTTCTGCTAAAGCTCCAGGATTGGACCCTCACCATCACATGGTTTAGTGTCATAATCAGGATGCTCATTGCAGGGTTGATGCTGTCAGTGTATTCTACAGCCCCAATCAACTGGGCTTTTTTAGGGTTGGTTCTAAATGAAACAAAAATGTTAGTTCTCATGATAACAGATGCCTCTTGGTTGGTGACAGTCTTAAAATTGAAAAAAAAGAGGAATTTTTTACAATGAAAAGTTACAATGCCGCAGAAGTTGAAATTTGAGAATGGCTTACATCAAAAGTAACTGATCAGTTTAAACTGCTTTTAGACCACATTAAATGGAACACTTTATTCCGTTTTTCATCCAAATCTGATCAAATTCATATACTGTAAATTTTTATGAATTAGCCAAGTATACTAATATTCTCTTGTGCTTGTTAGTTATATGCCCCCTCCCCCAAATGGCATTCAAATATTTGTCATTTTTTCTCCTGTTTCAATGATAAGTCATAAAATCCTAATACATATATAAACGACCTTATAAACTTGTAGATTAATCAATTTCCTTTTGTTTGAAGTATGGTTTGACAGGATTTCATGGGTTTATAGTGATTTTATAAATATTTTTCAGATGGAACTTGCTGAAAATGCAAATGTCTACAGTGTTTTAGAGTGCTGTGAATTCTGCTGAAGTGATGAGTTAGGTCCTTTTTTAAGGATTCCATAATATTCACTGGCAAATTTTAAACATTTCAAACTTCATTAATAGTTTGTTTTTTCTCTGAATGAGATTTGTCAATAAAAATACAATATATTGTCCAGAAATTTTCAGGAAAGTAGGAGACGTTTTGTCCAGTTTTTCCAACTTAAAATGATTATATTTCCAAAAGTTATGGATGAATTTTGATGATTTTAAAACCCCAAATATTTTATCAATCTATATTTTATAAATATCATTTATTATAGCAAAATTCCATTCAAAATTTTTTCATGAGCATTGTTAGGAAAGAGAGAGATAGTTACTGACTTGAAATGAAAGAGGGAAGAAGAGAGATAGTCACTAACTTGAAATGAGAGAAGAAAGTAGAAAGAGAGAGAGAGTGAGAGAGATATGGTAAAAGCAAACAACCTGTCGTTGAGCTTAGAAATTAGTCAATAATTTTGTTTACTTTTCATCTTGAATGATAATCTTAGCAACAGTTTAATATGTGAGGTATGTTCAAAGACGATTAAGACTGAAGTTTTATTTACCAAGGCAAAAATAAGCAAATGAAAATTAATTTTCTTCAAAATAAATTTTTCAAGCTGAATGTATAAAGTACTTATCATCTTTAAGCAAGAACCTCTAAGTTGGTCCATCATGACCTACTACTTCGCATAAGTAGAACTGACAGTAGCAACTCATGAACAGTAGGTTATTTTGGTGTCACAATTTTCCATAATATGCATTTATGCACACACTAATATAGTTTTCTAGTTTCTTTGTTTAATGGCATATCAACCTTCCTGATTTAATTAATGCTAAAGCCATCTTGTAGAACAGCATTGGTACTATTAACCTCTAGCTGGGAAGGATAAGTGGGTTCATGCCTTTCTCAAGGGTATTAATCTGGAAGTGAATGTAATAGCATGACTGGAGTTTAAACTTGCTTACTATGATATTACAGTCTGGCATTGTATAAGGATGAATAGTTGATAGGTCTCATTAATTCTGATCTGACTGTGTTTCATTTATCTTTTCTGTACAAGAAAATGAAAAGACGTTTATATAAATAATGTTTAATTAATGAATAAGAAAATATGGTATGAATATAAAGGGAAGTATCAATTTAATTTTATAATAAAATTGAAATTTTTTTTTTCTCCATTTAAGATTGAATAATGTAGTGGCCATCTTTCACCACTATTGACTTTCGTGCTCAGCTGTATGACCACCAATACAAGTCAGTTATGAGAATTATCACTGTATGTGTGAGAGGTATTCAAACAAGAGACTTTGGAATTTTTATAAAGAATCACTTGATTACTGCGAGAATAATAATCACAATCGAAATCTCTAGGCTAAGCACCTTCCATCGAGAGTGGGCTATGAAGTCATCAGAGAATAGAGCTTTAATTCCCTTCCATCGAGAGTGAGCTTTGAAGTCGTCAGAGAATAGATCTTTAATTCCCTTCCATCAAGAGTGGGCTATGAAGTTGTCAGAGAATAGATCTTTAATTCCCTTCCAATGAGAGTGGGCTATGAAGTCATCAGAGAATAGATCTTTCTTTGAACAACTTGAAGATACTCCTAGGGATCAGACCTAATGAAAAAAATATCTCATTTATTCCCCCTGAATGATAGAAAGGGAGTTGCCTCTTGTGGACAGTGCATTGTGGGCTTGTAGGGACCGTAAGAATGGATACATATGAGAGACAATAAGCACAAATTTGAAAATTGGCCATGACAGAAGGATGTACATTTGACTGGTGCAAACAAAGTTAAAACGGCTTCCTTTCCTGCTCAATATACACATCTCTGCCAGTGGTTAAATAAACCCTCATTGTTTTGTTGTACACTGCAATTTTGTCTCCTTTCAGCTTTGTTTACTTATTTTCTTTGTTTGTGAAAACGTAATGAATTTGGCAATGATTTTCTTTTGGATTCTACAAAAGGAAAAATGGATTTGGCAAATGGCAATTATTACAACAACAATTGATGGAATTATTTACAGAAAGACTATCTACACCCTAGCAAACATCTCAGGAAACTAAATTATGTACACTGGGAGATGCAGATGTGAAATCAACATTTTCCTAAGTGGTTCACATCTTATGAAGATCTCTTTACTGAGGATTTGAAGAAACTGGCAGACGACTGGAAAGTTAGGTTTTTATTGAGAAATTTGAAGTATTCAAAGTATTCCAATCATCCTTGGGACTATAAGTAAGTAAGTAAAGTTGGCGACCATAGTCGAGGATGACCTGAAGGCTCCCTTTTCAATAGCTACTACACGAAGGTGTATGGAAGGGCGCTGCTCCGTTCCCGGGATCGTTCCATTTTACCCTTGATCCATTCGTTATAATGCTGAGTGTTAAGCAAGGAGTCATCAAGTACCATTTTTTGAGTCTTTGGTATGACTCGACCTGGGATTGAACCCCGGTCTCCTGGGCCATTGGCGAACACTCTAACTGCTAGGCCAATGGACCAGTTGACTTTTTTTAATATTTGTTTTAATTGTTTGAACTTTACAAAATATGATGCAGTCAACGTATGTCGGCAGCATCAACAAAACGAGTGTAAGCAGTTGAAAATTTCATCTCTCATGGATGCACAATTTAAGTGTCTTCTATTTGTATGTGGGTTGAGGTCTGAGGTTCGAACAAGAATTCTGTCAAAAATAGAACAAAACCCAGAGATTACTGTACAAGTTGCAGTGGAATGTCAGTGGTTGGTGAATCTTAAGCGTGATTCTCACATGATATAGCAGTCAGTACCTGCAACAACACCCACAGTTAACACTATTCAAAAACAACAGAACTAAATGTCACCAGGCTCAACACATAAAAAGCCTCCTTCTGCCTTACTGGAATTGTTATGAATGGCGTTTAGCTTGAAAGTGTCCATTCAAGACACACTGCTGTTGCGAATGCAAAAAGCAAGCACATAAACAGGGATTCTACATCCTACTAGTCCACAAAATAACTCACAAGCGACTATATAACAAACATGGACGGCAAAGAAAAACACATATAAACAGTCTGGTAACAACCTTTCTCCTCAACACCAAGTCAGACCAAAAATGTGTCAGTGAAACTGAACGGCCACTCTGTTTGGTTGCAAATAGACACCACCTTGGACATAACTTTCATCTCGCAGAAACTATGGAAAACCATAGGCCAGCCTCCACTAACACCTATAAAACATGTAGCACAGAGTGCCTCTGCATGTTATATCCAAATCACAGGAGAATTGCTAACAATAATCAAAATAGAGAACAAAACAGCATCCAAAAAGGTCTACTTAGCAGATTTGAGACATAACCTATTGGGTCTTGCTTTTTTCAAGTCACTGATTCTTCTGAACACTCAATTCTGTTGGTAATGCAGTTTCCAAATCTCCAGCTCAGAGTGCCATTACAGAACAGACTGATGACACCATTAAGCATTTTTCCCCAGTCTTCACAGATGACCTTTGATGTTGCATTTAAGCTGAAGTTACACTCCTACACCTGTATATTGTACTCGCACTTGAATGTTGTTCACACGTGTTGAATTACGCATTGAGATGAATACCCACTTGAGCATGAGGAAGGGAAGATTATATGCACATCAGGGCATTCCACAATGCACAGGTGGTCAAGTCTATTCCCTGGGAAGAGATTGGCTACCAGCTCAGGAGTGGCTATGCTAGTGTACATATATACTGGCCCACTCTTTGACATATTTCTGTCTGCAAGCTAGACGCTTGCTGGGCTGCTGAGCCGGTAAGTGTTGTTATTATTTTATCCCGCATGTTAGGGTAATGGCTTATTCACACCTGTTTTCTGACCTAAATGACCAGAGCAGTAATAGTCCTGGATACATGTGGACTTTGCTGGCCCTATCAATGGCTATAGCTTTTTGGTAGTGTTCAATGCCCATTCCAAATGGCCTGAAATTTTCCCAATGCAGATACCCACTCAGCGATAGTCATTCTTAAATGACTATTCAGCCAACATTAGTAGTAGAGAATGGATTGCAATTTACATCTGAGATATTCTAGCACTTCTGCAGTTCATACTGCATCACAAATATTCAGTCACCATCCTACCACCCACAATCCAATGGTCAGGCAGAACGTTTTGTGGATACTTCTAAATGTGCTCTGCTCAAAGAAAAGGGGTAGAGAACAGCAACCAAGGAGATATTGAATACATTTTTCCATTTGTACTGAACAACTCCAAATGCTACAATGAAGAATGGAATGTTTTCAGAAGCTCTGGACCACACTGGATGCCTTTGTAGCAGAAAGGAACTTGAATTTTTGTTTGGCGTGTAATTTAATTTGACCGTTAGAGTCGCCGAACATTTTCACCCAATCAGGATGACCTGTCCTATTCAGCCCAAACCATATTTCCTAGCAGCACCAAAAATTGAAGAAAGCCCGCGAATCTCTCTCTCTCTCTCACTCAGAAATCCTCAAAGGTAACGGACGTCTTAACGTCTGTTCCTGAATAGCAGTAGAGCATCAACCATTATGAGGAGAGCCATCTAGTTTATGGATCCCTTGGGTCTATTCTTCTAGACCAAGGGATTCTAGTTAAAAACAAATTAGATGATACACTCTAACAACTTCCTACCTTCTTTCCTTACTACGAGGCTCGCAGCATACCAGCGTAAAACCCTTTACTTCATGCTGCTATTAAAACTTTCCTTTAAAACCTAACGACATCTTTGTTCTTCTCCACTACCTTTATTTTCCATCAACATTTAGCGAGGGGATAACAACCAACGAAATACCAACGCTACCAACGAAATACCAACGCAACCAATGTAAAACCAACTTAAACCTTAAACCTAAGAACCCAATAATAATAATAATATTCCCATCGCTATAAATGGCAACCTTCCGATTGTGAGAACACGCAACCACATATAAAAACAAATTAAATATACCACTACAAAATGGAAATTAAATATCAAAACCCAATATCACCTCCTACACCTTACACCCACAAGGACAAAGGTAAGACGCATCTCAAAATAAAACAAAACAATTCTCTATCAGCACACCAGCGTTTGTGAGAAACTACAGACCTGAACAACCAAGTTGGATTCCAGTTGCCAGACATATAGACAAAAAAAGGACTGAAAGTTGGTAAATAATTCTGGGCTATGACATAGAAACCAACTGCGGTTCAGATACACTCAGAACAACCAGGTTGACAACATGTCAACCATTCCATTTGACATATTATTGAGGAACACACTTGAATTATCATCTCCGTCACCTCCTGTGCAAACAAATGCAAGTGGGACTGAAGCAAGACCTCACAGGATTTTTGCAAAGCACAATTACATCAGAGTAAGGCATCTCCAAATTGATCTTAAACATGCTCGCTATAGTTAAATACTAAAAAGGGGAGGTGTTAGGGATCAGACCTAAGTAAAAAAAATATCAAAGTTATTCCTCCTGTGGACAGTGCATTGTATGTATTTACTTATCAACCCCTCATCTCGGGCAGGATGTGACACAAGGTCAATTTTTAATCAGTTTCACAGGTTTGAATTCAGTTTCCTCCTAGACTGGTTGCCTAACCAAGGCTAAAGAATCCAGTCTGCCCTACTATTTACCCATAGCTGGGGGAAGAATAATTGGATTCATAACTTTCCCAAGGGTATTAGTGCTATGTGAAATGCAATCAGCTTCATCCAGGATTTGAACTTGACAGTGCATTGTGGGATTGTAGGGACTGGAAGAATGGATACATGTGAGGGACAATAAGCACAGACTTGATGGACGTACATTTGACGAGTGCATACAAAGTTAAAAAAGCTTCCTTTCCAGGTCAATTGATGCATTTCTCTGCCTGTGGTTAAATAAATTGAATTGTTTTGTTGTACACCACTAGTTGGTCTTTACCAGTTTTGTTTATTTATTTTCTTGCCCACTTGGCTGGGGGAGCTGCAGAATACACCGACTGTATCTTCGCAGAAGAGTAAGACCCCTCCCCCCCACACACACCTCATAACAAGTGTCTTGTGGCCCAGTCAGCTGGGACTGTAGAATACACCAATTACACCTCTGCAGAGGGGTAAGAACCCCCCTCCCCAACAAGTGTCCTGTATATGATACTAAACAATCTGATGCTGTAGCTTTGGGGAATGTGGAGTACCCCTTTATTGCCATCACTCCCAGGTCCACTCTGGCTTGGAGGGGTAGCACTTGGTAGGGTTGCATCTATGGGTCAAATTGAACTAAACTGCATACTTATGCTAAGTTGAATTACGTGAAATAGAACTGTTTTGTATACTAAACTGAATTGTTTTGAATTAGAACTATTTTTGACATTGAAACTATTCTTAAGCTAAACTGAATTGTTTGAAATAGAAGTGTTTTGACATTTAACTGTTGTTAACAAAAATGATACTCATACTAAACTGAATTGTTTGAAATAGAACTGTTTGATTAAAATGAATAGCTTGAAATAGAAATGTTTTTGACAATTAACCTGTGTACATATGCTACACTGAATTGTTTGAAATAGAACTGTTTATTTGTATAAAAATGGAATTGGTATTAAATAACCTACAAAGGTTGATATGTCATAAAACCTAAACAAACAAACAAACAAACTAACAAATTATATATTTTCTTTGTAAAAACGTAACAAATACCTTACAAAGGTTGATATGCCATTAAACAAAGAAACCAAACCAAACCTTGTAACAAATACCATTTCACATCATCTTTTTTTTATTTTTTTTTAGACCAGTCCAAATGGAAGTCATAACATTGGTAATAAAGTGACTGGGATTTTATTCTGTGACCACATGTCTCTCCTTTTCCTTTCCTGAAATGAACAATATCATCTTGTTATCTTTTCTTCATTTTGTCTTTGTCTTGGCTAACTTTCTTTCCACAGGAATTATGTGCATTTCTATTATTCAATTAGAATTAAAGAAACTTTAAAAATTTGACTTGGCTCCCAAGTAAGCTTTTTTGCTTCCCTTTATTCCAGTGAAGCTTGGAATCCAGGGGATCTTCAAATTCTAAAAAAAAATATTTCATAGTGATTTTAAGACAGAGAGTGAATCTGAGAATATAAGTTTTTATTTCTTTTTTAGATGAAAGATGTTTTTGGCAGCTTCAAGAAACATCATTATCTTTTATTTAATTAATTTTTTTTTTTTGTCTAAATTTCTGAGACGAAGCTTGTTGATTTTTATCATTAAGGTTTTTCGAACTATTGTCTTCATGTTTATTGTTATTTCCACAACGTTTCGGCCGATATGTCCTCCGGCCTTCTTCAGGTGTTTGACGAACTCGGGAACCTTCACGGAACTTCGAATTACGTCCTTTATTGAAACCACGTGGGTCGCCTGTTCTGATTCTGTTTGCCATAACCAGGTACAAGTGTTAAGTATTCCTGTATATTACTCGCCTGTAGTGAGGATTGAACCTGCAACCTTAAGATGATTGGCTTCTTAGAAGCTCAGGGAACCAACACCTATAACCGTTACGCCATGTGTCCTGCTGGACTTAATACTTAACACTTGTACCCGGTTATGGCAAACGGAATCAGAACAGGCGACCCCTGTGGTTTCAATAAAGGACCTAGTTCGAAGCTCCGTGAAGGTTCCCAAGTTCGACAAACACCTGAAGAAGGCCGGAGGACATATCGGCCGAAACGTTGTGGAAATAACAATAAAGATGAAGACAATAGTCCGAAAAACCTTAATGATATTTTTTTTTTTATTTATAATAGTATATTTTTATCTATTAAATTTTTAGATGAACATTTCAATGATTATCATTATCAATTTTGATTTGTTTAATTTCGTTTGCGTTCTTTGTTTTAATGGCATATCAACCTTCATGGGTTATATTTAATGTCAAAGCTATCCTTGTGGAAGAACTAGTGGTACTATTTAGTTCATAGCTACCGGGGATAAATAGGTTGGTATCTTTCCCAAGAGTATTTGTCTGAAAGTAAATGTAATAACATGACTGGAATTCAAACTCCCTTACTATGATATCACAGTCTAGCAGGTTAGCCACTGTACCAGGAGGAATATAGACATACTATAACATTCACTTTTGGACTAATGCCCTTAAGAAAGGTATGAACCTCCTTATTCCCCTAGCTATGGGTTAAATAATATCACTGCTATTCTTCAGCAAAGATGGTTTTGGCATTAAATAACCCATAAAGATTGATATGCCATTAAACAAAGAAACCAAAACTAAACAAACCACTATGCAACAGGACTACCTCTTTTATGTCCATATCCGTCTCGTTGTCACTTTGTTCATATGTATGTATACATCAGTCTGTTTTATCTCAGTCTATTCATATCTATCTAGTCTGTATCTCTGTCTATGTCAGTCTGTTTTTATCAGGTTCAGTTTGTTCCTATTTATCTATCTGTCTATCTATCTCTCTATTAGACATTTAAGAATACTGCTAAAAGTGAAGATCTAGTGAGCTGTGAGAAAAAAATGACTAGAATTTGTGTAAGGAGATGAAGAACCTTAAAACAATGTTGCAATCCAGTATATTTGCCACTATGCCATAGAGATTCCCCCCTCCTCGTCTCACTACAGAGTGTCTTCCCAATTTTGACTTTTATTTTTCTTCATTTTAACTTGAATTACTTGATATTGCAATGAAGAAAATGAAGAGTAATACAAGTCAAAATTAATAATAATAATTATTATTATTAATTTTGACTTAGAATTTAATAAAAATTAAAAAAAGAAGATTGTATAGCACCAGTTGTATTAGTGAGGAGACCTTTTCCTGCCAAGAAAATCAGCATTGGAAATCTTAGCTGGACTCCAACCAACTATCTACTCTAGTGAGAAATATGCAACCACAGGGTAGGGTAGAAGTAATGAGGCAGTCAATAATATTATATCATTATTGACGACCCTATTATTTCTACCCCACTGTGTATTTCACCTGCAAAGCAAATTCACATGCCTATACACAATCAGTTATTTCTTTTAAAAAATGTCAATATGTCATAAAAAGACTTGTATCTTAATGATCTTAAGTATTACAATTGTTTGCACACAGTTAAATGGTTTCAAGTATTTCTATCTAACACTCATAATTCTATTTAATATTAATCATTTGTTTGCACACACTGATGTTGTTTCAAGTATTGCTAACACTAATAGTTTTATTTGCACACAGTTTAGTCATTTCGAGTGTTACTATTTAGTACAAATAATTCTATACGACACAATTCATTCATTTGCGCACAGTTAAATGGTTTCAAGTATATAAAATGATTGAATATTTCTGTTTGACTCACAGATGGGACCCTAACAGGTACTACTTCTCTAGGTCAGAGTGGACCTGGGAGTAATAGCAATGAAGGGGTACTCCACATTCCCTAAAGTTCCAGAACTGGAGCCTCACCATTAGATAGTTTTGTGTCATATCCAGGACACTTGTTGGGTGTGCGTGTGGTAGGTCTTACCCCTCTGCAGAGATGCAGTCGGTGTATTTTACAGCCGCAGTTGACTGGACTGCCTAAAGGTTAAGGAATAGCATTCATATTTACATTTTTGTGTTGTTTCTTAAGAGGTTTATTTCTTTCACACATTTTTATCGAATATGAATAATTTTTAAACGGATTTATTTGATCCATAGAAGGGGGGGGTCCCTCGTGGTGTAATGACTAAAATACTGGACTGCTGCCTCGAAGTAAGCATGCTCAAACCCTATTACTTTCCCTTTTGCTTGGAAAAGTTATGAAACTTCTTATCCCCCCTCCCAGCAATGGGTTAAATGATATCACTATTGTTATTCTACAAGGATGGCTTTGGCATCAAATAACACATGAAGATTGATATTCCATTAAACAAAGAAACCAAATCAAATTGACTTATCCTTGGGACCCTAACAAGTACCAGCACTCCAGATCAGAGTGAATCTGGGAGTAATGGTAATGAAGGAGTACTTTATACTGGAGCCTCACCAACAGATACAATTTATCATCATACACAGAAATCCACCTGAGTGGGATGCTATATGAAAACTGTTTCCACATATTTGCATATGTATGTGTGGATGTTTTTATTTTTACAGCAGTTGTCACAAAACAATTCTTAATTTCTCATTTCATGTAGATTGAATTTTTTGTGTGTCTTTGTAAGTGCCATATTTTTCAAAGGCAAAGAAAAAGTCTAATCATTAACATACATAGCAAATTATACTCCTCATTAAAATTCTACATTAAAATAACTTTTGGGCTTTTTTATAAAAGTTATGTGCAAAATTATTATTATATATGTTTGTTGTAGGTCCAAAGAAAGAATAAAAATATATGTTGCAGTCCAGTCAGTTAGCTATTACACCACCAAAACTCTTCCTCCCCACCACACCACCGAGACTCTTCCTCCCCACCCCCAGTACACCACAGGGACTCCTCCGTCTTCAATACAAGAAGCCCTCCCTCTATACACATTGCATATTGATCATGATGAGTCTTACTGATTTCACCTGCCAGGTGATTTTTGATTTTGCCCCAGTTCCCGGTAGCCTTCTCCTAAGCAGCACCTGGCCCCTTACCTAAAAGTGGGGGTCAGGGTAGAGTTTATTATCTGGTGCCTGAGGTGCCCCCTGAACAGGAATGCTGATGGAACTGAGCTATTTTTGCACTGGACTTTGAAGAAACAACTACATTAAAGGGGGTCAGTTTGATAGCATTTTTCTTTTATACTTTAAAGAAAAAGACCAGAACAAGAGCTTTTTTCTTTACAGAGGTGTTTGTTACACCTGAAGAGGGTTGGAGAATATCCAGCTTCATTGAATGAATAGCAAAACCAAGAAGGTTAATTTTCTGAAGAATTGTTAGAATGAATCAAATCCCATTGTTTTTTATATTTAAGTAGGTAATCCAATTACTTTTTAAACATCTAATAATTTCTCTTATATTCGGATGTTATTTCTGGGTGAGACAACTGTTAGATCCCTGTTATAACAGTGGTCCATGATGATATTGATACTTCTGTTTAGGTAGGAGTAAAGGATTCTAATTAATGTTTCATAGTTAACAGCTATCCATGATGATATTGATGCTTCTATTTAGGAAGGAGTGAAGAATTCTTATTGACATTTTATAGTCATCTCTGTAATATTGATTGATTGATTTTAGCAGCATGTCAACATGTATGGGGTTATTTTATGCCTAGACATTAGGGAATCATGTACATTATATGTTTATATTTATACGTTTATATTTATTTACATTTTTGTGTAGTTATTTAAAAGGGTTTTTTTTTTTTTAATATTTGGTTTTGACAATATGTCACAATCCTCTGGGATAGCTTTTTAATTATTTTTCTTTGTATGGTATTAATCTGGTTTATGTTTATGAATTTTGGTTTTATTTCCCTCAAGAACAACAAAATGTCATCCATAACAACATTTTTAAATAGGTCCTGTCCTTTCTATTGTTTGTGATGAAAAAACATTGTCTTGTGAAAGCTAAATCTCTGCATTCTATGAGAAAATATTTAACAGTGTAGGGTATTTGACATGCTACACACTGTGGTTGTTTCTCTTGTTTTAGTATAAAGGAGTGAGAAAGTCTTGTGTGGCCAATGAGTAATCAGGATGGGATGTAAGATAATTTAGTAAGCCTTTGATAAGACGGTGCCAAAAATAGCTAAGTTCTGTTGGCATTTCTGTTTTAGGATACCTCAGGTACTGGTCAATTAACCAAGCCCTTGCATCATTTTAGATAAGTAGGAAAATGTTATCTTCCCTTGGAATTGAGTTGATTAATTTCATGCCCATCTTCCCACTAACATAAGTAAAGGGTTCATTGTGTTTAATTACTGTATGTCAAGAAAAATTAATTTAAAAAAATCTTTGCTACCATTTTTATAAAGATTCAATTTTTATATGTATATTACAGCCAAAAAATGGCACAATGTAGCATGGTTTTTGTTAGTGCAGTAAAATACTTTAACTTAAAGAATAAATTTCCAATCCAGTTGGCAACTTAGTGATAATAGTGTATAGTTACAGTTGTACTTTGATCATCATAATTCTTCAAGGGAGATAATCTTTGAATTCTAATTATAGAGTACTTCCTCTTATTTATTTGCAATGAAATATAAATTCTATAAGATATGACTTGACACTAAGCTTAATAGTTACCATTGGTGGCATTTAAATATTTTTAAAATCTGTGATAACAAATGATTGATATCTGAATATATGTTTTATGTATAATCTCATACATATATAGTCTTCTTTTTTCTTTTCTTTTTTTTTTACCATCTAAAACTTTTGCAGGTCTTAACATGTACTAACATGATAGTTTTGGAAATGTTTTCTCTGTTGTTCTTAGTCAAAACAAATATGATTTTATTTGGGAGGAGGTGTAGTGTTCTTAATGTTTTTTTATTGGACTTTTAATATGCTAATGGCGTAATGGTTGTCATCTTAGGAAATGAACTCAGCAACCTGTGTTCAAATCCCAAAGGAGGTTGTTTGCATTTCACGTTGTGTTAATACCCTTGGGAAAGGAATGAATCCAACTATTCATCCCCCTACTTTAAGTAAAATAGTAGGGAAGACTGAACTCTTTAATGTTGGTATGACAACCAGTCAAACTAGTTGTAATCTGCTTAAAAATTGACTTTGTGTCACATTTTTCTTGTGGTAGAGGGGTTGGGTAAATACCTACACTAAAAATAACCTGATTGGTTTTAGTAAACTTTCTTTCTTTCCAAAGTTATCTGTCCTCTATTTTTATTCACCTAAAACTCCCATCATGCAGAACTGCTATCTCTTCTACTGGGTTTGAATTGCTAACATGTCTAGTGGTTAATGTACTAGACACAGTGACATTGTAGTAGATGAATTGAAATTACAGTCACTTTGGAATTAATACTCTTGGGAGTAGTATGAACTCCCTTATTTTTCCATTCATAGATTAAATAACACCACTACCGTTTATTTATAAGGATGGCTTTGGCATTAAATAACCCACAAAGGTTGATACACTATTAAACAAAGAAATAGAACCACAGCACACCAATTTTATTTGGTGGCTTTTCACTGAAGTTTGAGTGTCAGCAAGTCTTCTGCAGTTTCCAGGACTCTCCTGACTATCCTAGCCGATTTTAACACTTCAGTAGTCTTGATGGTTTTGATTCTTCCTCTGATCTCCTGTTCCTCACCCAGTCACTTTTCCAGGAACCGTTCCAATGGTACTAATCATGATATCACCATTACCTTCATGTCCCACAACTTTTTCAGCTCTCTAGCAAGATCCAGGAATTTGTCTATCTTTTTTTATTTCTTTCATTTTTACTTTGATCTGCTGAAATTGCAAAATCTACTAGGTAACAAGTTCTTTTTTTCTTGTTGATTAATACTAAATGTCGGGTCTTCTAGTTGGAATTAAGGGATTTGTACCAAAAAGTCTCAGATAATTTCATATCTCATATTTTCTTCAACAGATTCTGGTTTGTGTATATACTATTTGTCAGTATAGTCAAATTTTAATCTCTTGCACAATTTCCAGTAGATCGCCTTTCCCACCCAGTCATGCCTACACTTGTATTCCTTTTGGGCAATTTTGCTACATTTGCTTATTATATGATTTCATTTCTGTCACTACAAAACCTAAACTTGTTAATCTTTAGCATTTTATCAATTTTTGCTTTGATATAATTAGTATTTATGGCATTATTTTAGCCAGGTCATCTTTGCATAGTTTGTCACCTGAAATATCCATACAGTTGTTTATTTTCCCATTTTTGTTTCTTAGATTTTTTGCTTGTTGTTTTCTTGTTTGTTCTTAATTTAATTCTGTTAAGATTGCTGTTGTTGGCTGCTGTAATCCTTCTTTACTTTTTTTGTATATCCTTCAAGTCACTGAATTGTTGTGTATCTCTGCAATCCTCAATATTGGCAAGTCCTTTTCCTCCTTCTTGTCACATAGTCTGTTGATGACATCCCTTGAGTATAAGGCCTTATGCATACACATTTTTTATGAGAGTTTTTCACACCAGCATTAGCTGATGGTTTTCCACTCGAGTCTGAGTGATTGTAAGTCTTCTCAAGTTTCCAGGACTCTCCTTGGTATTCTGATCATCATTATTATTTCTTCATTACTTTTTTTTACACCAGTCGTAACTGATGGTTTGCACTGAGGTTCAAGTGGCAGCAAGTCTTCTCACCTCTCCAGGACTCTTCTAAGTATTATAGTTAATCACAGCGATACTGTGGTCTGGATTATCTCAGTTCTTCCTTAGATCTCTAGATCCTCCAGTCTTTTTCCTTGGTTCTTCGAGATGTTTATAATTGTTATTATTATTATTTTCGCTAGATGCAAGTTTTAACTGGTGGTTTTTTCCATTGAAGTTTAGGTGACATCAAGTCCTTTCAGATCTTCAGGATTCTTTTATGCTTTGTTGGTGTCACTTGATCCCAATATTTTCCAGACAAGTTGCAAGAAAGTTGACAAACATATTTCTGTAATTTCCCACTTTATTCAGAGACTAATCAGTTAGGTCAGCCATCATCATATTTTGGGATTTTGCTTTATACCGTCCTTAGAAAGTGAAGAGATATTCACTAGCTATTCTTTAAGGTGACTCTGGGTGGGCTAAATCTCTCTCCCCCAAAATGTGTCTGTTTTCTTTGGTGTTTTGAATCCAATTCTTGAGATTAAAGTGAAAATGGGAGTCCCCATGATACAGTGGCTATTGTACTGGACTGTGACATCATAGTGCGACTGGAGTTCAAACTCATTTACTATCATGTTGACTTTTTGCCTAATCCCCTTAGGAAAGATATGAACCCCATTATCCCGCCAGCTATAGGCTAAATAGTACCACTACTGTTATTCTACAAGGATGGCTTTGGAATTAACCCATAAAGGTTGGTATGTTATTAAACAAAGAAACCAAATCTAACTGAAAACTTGATTTTCTGACTTTGCTCTTCTGTTTATATTAACCAATCAAAATCCTTATTTTCTTGAACTTTTTAAAAAAGATTTCATTCTCATGTCATTACTCAAAGAATATCATAGCTCTGTGTACCTTCTGCAGAAGGAATAGAGACGCTCCTTTAAAAAAATCAGCTGTTCTGAGTATAATGTTGAAATGCATTTAATGGTGAGGCCCTAGTTCTAGTGGTCTGGGGAGTGAGTAATTCATACCTCCTTTATTGCAATTACTCCCAGATTCACTCTGACTTGGAGTGGTAGTACCTATCAGGATCCTATCTATGGGTCAAATAGATCTGTTGAAAAAATTGAGAATACTTGATATCATATAGCTGTAAATTATTTGTATTAAGAATAGTTACTTAAAGCTATAATAGTTTACTAAGAATTATTATTATTAGTTACTTGAAACCATACAACTGTGTGCAAATTATTTGTATTAGATAGGAATACTTGATATCATGTAACTATGCAAAGAAACAACTACACAAGTAAATCATATTATCATCATCATTAAGGTGATTCCCTTGATTCTCCTTCACCATCCGTAATTATTGGTCATCATTCTTGGCAAGTCATCTAAAATACATTCAGTGTCTGCACAGAGCTGATGAATTTTGCTGGTCAGCCAATACTGGTGTGTCCATGTGTAGGAGTCCATAGAAGAACATCATTTATAAATTTTTTCTTACTTCTCTAGCAGTGCCCAGTGTATCTTGCTCATCTTGAATGGTTTGTGAGATTGGAGGCAAGTGGTCGTACAGCTGCTGTTTTGTAGGTTGCTGTTTCTGGGATTTAAAAAACAGCATTCTTGTGTAGTTCCCTTCTAGCTTTTTCTGCAGGTATTCTGTCCAAGTAGTGTAACTATACAGTAGTATTGACATGGCCACTGTTTGGAAGAATTCCTGTTTGATTTTATCATAGAGATCAAATTTCCATATGGTTGTTAACCTGTCAATAGCAATCCATACCTTTCCTATTAATATTGCTTTCAGTAGATGAGATATTGCTGCTGAGATATGTTACATATTGACCTTTGACAGTATGTTAGTTGTGGATTTGTAAACAGGATATGCACCATGTAAAAAATAAACAGCAGAAATAAATCACATGACTTGAGAACCGAAAAATATATAATGACAAGAGATTCACAGTTGACACAGATTCGCATTGACAGTCAGTCAGGAGAAGCTGACAGTCAAAGCAGAAGTTGCCTTGAGCACTGGGCCTGGGGGGTCAGTGGCCCTGTGTTGAGAAATAGCCTTGACCAACTCCATCAAAGAAGTACTAAGTGGAGCTCTGAATATAGATCTATCACAACGTGGTGTGAATATGAATATATTTCTCCACAAAGTGTCAATGATAGCAATCCTTCATATCACTGTCTTTCTCACTTGTAACCATTTCAACCCTTTCATGGCAATAAAAAAGAGATATTTTTATAAACAAGGCATTATTGTTTCTTCACCCCAGATACAACAGATATATGAACAAATGTATAATGAACACCGTTCCCTCACCTGTAGGCATAAAGTAACATGAGACAGGTTTATATGATGTTAAAATCAATCAAATCGGCCAACTTAAAGCATCAAGGGTTTAATTAACTAGAAATCATTTATAAGTGGTAAAGAGGAACAGTTCAGCTGATATCATTTTGAATCTACAAATTGTTTCCTGGTAGTAGAAGATTTGTGACTTCTGTACCAGCTCTCCTCTCTGTAGTTGAGATACCAACCACTGTCACAAGAAGCTTTGCTTCTTTTCTTTTTACACTCTTTAGAAAATAGGTTGTAGGTTAGTGACAAGATAAGGATGTAAACAAGTCATTGATATTAGCCTGCAGCCTGCCTAATAATCTAGCTTTGCTTGGGTTGCTCAGGTTAACAAAACAGACCTTCCTACTTTGGCACGATTCAATCAATGAAAACTGCCATCTGCAACTTTTGAACTCTTGTCTTGACTTGCACTGATTTCCTCTCCACCTACAGGCTAAGAATGTTTTGGGGACCTAAAGTATGGGAAGGTTTAAATAATAATGTGTATATCTTTCTCTCTCTCTTACTCTCTCTTCTTACTCTTTTTATCTCTATCATTTTATCTCTCTTTATTTCTCTTTTTATCTCTTCACTTTTTTTATGTCTCTCTCACTCTTCTATCATTCTCTGTCTCTCTCTTTCACTCTCTCTTTTTTCTTTCTTACTCTTCTTATTTATTTTTCTCTTTCTTTCTTTCTCTTTCATACAATATTATCTCTTTCTCTCTTTCACTTTTTCTTGCTCTTTTCCTCCTCTCTCTTTCACTCTTTCTTTCTCTTGCTGTTCATATTTCTCGCTCTCCCTCTTTTCTCTTCCATTTTTTTCTCTCTTTATTTCCTTTCACTTTGTTTTTCTCTTTCTTCTTTTTCTTTCTCTTTCATTCTCTTTTTGTCTTATTAAACTTTTCCCCTCTGAGTCTCTCTTACACTCTCCCTCTTTCTCCTTTGTAAAATCCTAATTTACTCACATACAAAGGTTATTCAATAAATAAGGGGAATTTATTTTTTTTAAATGAAGAAGTACCTATTATATATACGAGGGAGATTCAATAAGTATGGGGAATTTTTTTTATTGGCAAGGGACTTATTGTATATATTAGGGTCATTCAATAAATAAGGGATTTTTTTTTTTTTTAATTTTTTTCAGAATATTTTTTTCCATAAATGTAAATCTTGCATTGTTTGAAATTGGTTTACTGCAAAAATTATTTTTATTGAGGCTATTTATAATGACAGCAAATCAAACAGTGCTCTAGGCTTGAACAAAGGTCTGTCATCAAATTTTAGGTAGCTGAGAAGTGCAAACCATGTGATATTTACTGAAGAATGTGTGATGTGTACAGAGAAGCATGTTTTTGGTAAAAAAAAAGTGTTTACAAATAAGCTACAAAGATGAGTTGAAAAGACGGTGAAAACACACGGACTCTCCTGTAAAAAAAGGTTTTGAGCACAGCAATCAGTAAAGAAGCAGAATTCTGTTAACTATTTACTTTTCAGTCATTCAATCTTCATCTTTATTTCTTTAAGTGCTTTTAATTTGTTTTTGTTGTAGTTTACTTGACAAAGCCAGTGTTTCTCGGGATCCAGACTTCTAGGATGGGGTCTTGGGGTCTTAGACTAAAAATGAAAACTGTTTTCATAGTTCTTTTAGTAAAATGTTTTTATTACATGCTTTAAGCCTCTAATGAAAAATGGCTATTGAGGAAGAAAGCCATTGTCTCTGGTCAGGAATCAATGCAAGCATTAATGAAAGAAAAGGGCTATTATAAAATAAATTATAGACGTTAGGATTAACTACTTTACTAGAAAGAAGAACGAGAGGGAAGCTAAACAAAACTTTCAAAACAATCAATGGAATTTCTAATTATGGTAGACATTTTTTTCAATATTTCTCTTCAAATTAGAAATTTACTGTCAAGGCAGATTTCAAAAACTAAGTCTATTAACCAATTGGATTTTTTTGCTAATATATTTTTGAAACAAATTACTTAATCAGATCAAAAACAGCAATAGTGTAAAAAAAATATTAAGATAAAATTGGATAATTTCAGAAAAAAAAATGTTAAGAAAAAGAATTTAAGAGGATATTTTTGGAAATTACTTAACAGAATTTTATCTGTGTATGTAGATATTGTATTAATAATGTTCTGTTCCAAGATTTTTTTTTAAGGTTGATGTAAGAAGATACTAAAAAGTGGAGATGTCTAAAGTGGCATTACTAACAAATAATAATAATAATAATAATAATAATAAGTATTATTATATGTATAATATAAACATTGGTAATAATTTTATTCTAGAAATGCATTAAAGAGGAAGAAAGGGATTGTCAATGGTCAGAAATCAATGCAAGGATTACTGATAGAATAGGGTTTTTATGTGATTTTATTGCGGAAATGCATTAAAAAATGTTTAGAAATAATGAGGTTTTTGTGTGGCATAGTGGCTAATGTCCTGGACTGTGACATTGTAGTTCGGATGAGAGGTCCAGATGACATAATGGCTAATATTTCCTAAAATCAGTCAATTAAATGTTTTTATCATATTTTTGTTCAATCTTTTCCTCTTATAATGGTATAAATGTTGGTAAATTTAATTTTATTAAAATCTGAAAGTCTTTTTCAACCGTGTTTCCTTGGATTGGGTCACTCAGTAGTGATAGCACAAAAACAAACAATTTTGGTTTTGTAAAAAATTTCGATGCAATTTCACAGTGTGAAGATTAAAACCCCAAAAAGTTTTTTTTTTTTGATAAACCACCTATCTCGATCACGAGAACTCTCTCTCAACAGCAATAGATACAAAAAGAAATATTTTAAAGTAGTAATCTTAACTTTTTGATGCTCCCAAATTTTTATCCTTTTAATTAAGAAAATGAATTGTTATGCATCAAATCTTAACTCTGTGTATGTGTGTGTATATATTATGACTTGATACTAATCCACCTCACCCATTCATAGTAACAGACTGCTTAGATAGGGTCAGCCAGTATTCCATGGCCCATATCAGACAGTGGGTTAAGAAGTCTAGACAAGATTCCTCTCTCACAAACCCCATTTTCTGCACACAAAGAGCAAGGACATTATACTTTGAAAACTAGAAGCCACTGATTGGATGAAAGATGACATGTGTTGAAGTTATATTTTTGTACACCAGAAATATAAATCGAATGTAAAGTCAGTTGGTGAAAACCCTTTGTAGAAGATGGTTGGAGAAAAGCCTTGGAAAGGAAAGTGAAAGAAAGCTACCCAACTCATTAAATGCAAAAGTGGCTGCACAAGCTATTGAAATCTGAGAAAAAAAAAGAGTCACAAAGATTTATCATGGAGCCATGCATTATTGTAGTGATGATAATTGAAGAAACTCGCAAGATGTATATCAAGTCCGAAAAGAATTGCCTGAACTTTCTGTTGACCACAGAAAGTGAAAGAAAGAGACATTTGATCAAGAATCCTATGAGGTTTCCCAGGAGACTATGAACTGAATTAGCAAACCTTAAAGCTGAGATAAGGAAAGACTGTTAACAAACTTCATTCCTTTTTAATTTCTCGACTCTAAAATGCATGTTGAAGCTGAACATATTTGTTTGCATAAATCATTCCATAAACAAATGTTTGATTTGTTTTCATGTTGTCTTAATCCTCTTTTTTATTCGATTGTTCAGTTGTGTTTGACAAATAAATCTTGTTATATACTTCCATTAAATCATTGTTGGTTCATCATTTCATGGATTCCTGCCTCATTTTTATTTTTATTTTTAATGTCTTATGGATGATCTTCTGAGATTTTGAAGGAATATTTAATGTTAAAGATATATCTGCATGTTCCGACATCATCTCAGTTCGTAACAATATATATATATATATGTTAGGATAGACATAGTCAATGGTGCTTGGTGACTGTCAGTTTCTTGCTTATGCAATTGGTCTGCTGATTATATAAGCAAGAAACTGACAGTCACCAAGCGCTATTGGCTGTGTGTTTACTCTCATCTTAGATCTACATTTACTCCATCACTGATATTGAGCAGTCTTTATTTATGAATATAGCAAACTATATTATGAAAAAATGTGTGCGTGTTGTTGGACAGTAGTCCTTTATTTAAGCATGTTTGATTAAATAATAAAGACAGATTTTGTCTATATAATTTTATTAGGATCCTGACAAGCGTTTTGGTTTTGGGTTGGGGTTGGTAGATGAATTTACTGAAATTGTCCTGTGCGCTATTTTCAGTAACTTTTACATGTCAAACCTTGAAAATAAGGTTTTTAATACCATTAATAAACTTAACATTTATTCAAGGTACATTGATGACTTATCCCTTCTCACTAATAACACTGATGAAATCAACATTATACATGAGACTTTTCAAAATGATTCCGTTTTTAACGTCACACAAGAACTCAATATTAACAATAAAATTTTATTTCTCAGTATCTTAATAGACACAAACAATATTAACAAATTTACCACCTCCTATATATAAAAAGAAACTACTAACATTAATCCCTGCACCCCCAATTTCCATAGTGAATGGCCCTTCCGTTATAAAAGAACCACCATAAAAACACTTATTTCCAGAGCTAAACTATTATCTTCCTCTCAAACTACCTTCCTTAAAGAACTTTAAAATATAAAACAAACCCTTATTAATGGGTTTCCCAACTACATTGTCGATACAGAAATTAAACATTTCATTAATAAAACTGAGCAACATAACATAGGCAATACCCTAAACCATAAACAATCAATAAACCTTTACTACAAAAACCAGTTTCATAATAATTATAAGATAGTTGAACATATATTAAAAAACCTAATCCCAAAAAAATGAAGGCTTATCATTTACTCTTACAAATTTAAAACTTCTAATCTAATTATTTCCAATAGCTCTGTATATGTTCAAATGTCCCTTGGGAGATTGTGTTTCCAATGAAAATAATATGTATTTTGGTTTTACCACCACAACTCTTTCAAGACATCTTATTATGCACTTTAATGATTCTAGCTCTATAGCCCTACATCTTAAAAGTCACTCTATTTCCAAATCCTAATTTCAAAAAATTCTAGTTGAAAACACCACTATAATAGCACATAAAATTGATAAGCTACAACTACAAATTGTAGAAGCCCTATATATAAAAATGAAAATACCTAGAATTAATAGAATTAACTTTGTAAATAGCGACAATGTTTTAAAATGCCTTTAGTCTTTTTTTTTTTTTTTTTTTTTCAAATATTCTATTTCTCTTGATAAAATTCTGTTTGTAAATTTGTTTGATGTCATCAGCATTCCAGTTTAATCCAACTTTACGTTTATAATTTTTGCAATGTTATAAAAAAACTTAAAAACAAACAATCTTTACACTTGTAAACAACCCTTGATGATGGCCTAGGAAAGGTCCAAAAGTGCTTGAGACAATTTTGGTAAATTCATCTACCAACTTCATCCTAAAACCAAAACGCTTGTCAGGAAACTTGAAAAGACCCTCATAAAATTATGTAGACAAGATGTCTTTATTATTCAATCAAACATGCATATATATATATATATATATATATATATATATATATATATGGATTTGGTCGAAAGTGAGAAGTTTTCAACATGAATGAAATGCATGCGGATCTACCATTCCCATGTGATTGCGTAACACCAGGAAACGGTTACTGCAAACGCGTAATGACGTCAACGGCTGAAAGTAAACGCATTTTTTTTAAATCACAAACTGCACACTAAGAATGAAGATGAATGTCCAATGTAGTCTCTGCTATTGATTGATCTGGCATATATATATATATATATAATTCTTTTAATACCCTGTCCGGTGGCAAAAGCTGCTTGGTAGCACCAGGAGTGGTAGTACCCCCTTGAGCTACTGAAACTGTTATCACCCTGGTTGGCAGCTGATGAGGGCAGGGTATTGCACATGCTTTCACGCATATGATGAAAAAAGATATATATGTTGAAATGATAGATTGTAGTGAATCTGACTGTATGATAGAAATATGTGAAAAGTTAGATAAATCAAACACTCAACTCCAATTCAGATGCATGATATTTCCTTAGTTTTATTCCATCAAACTTCTTCAGACAGAGACCGCTTTCTGAGTTTTTCTATTTAAAAGCAATTGAAGAGAATGATAAGATGGTGGAGAGGGTATAAGTGTAGCAGGAAGAATGGAAACGGGTTTTAAAGTCAAATGTATCAAGTTCCATTAAAGATTTTTTTGTTGTGATAGTGGAGATAGATTTTAAGGAGCTGATAGGAAAAAGTAGGGAAAGGTTTAAAGTCACTTGTACAATGTTTCCTTGAAGATTTTTGTTGTGAAAGTGGAGATAGATTTTATGGAACTGATGGGGAGAAGTATGGAAAGGTTTAAAGTCAAATGTATCGGATTTCATTAAAGATTTTTTTTTTTAAAGTTAAAATGGTTATAATGAACTGATGGGAAGAAATAGGGAAAGGTTGGAGGGAAAGGGTTACAGGCATATCTTGTTTGGTGGAAAAATATTGACTATAATGTGATGTTGCAGAACTTTGTCTATATTGTGGTGTCTCAGTGGCAATTGGGGTGAGAAAGAGGGAAAGGTAAAGTGTTAAGGAATGGATTCTCAAAAGTATGGTGGCACAGAGTGAAGAAATGTCTTTTCTATCCGTTTTCTATTTTGTTTTTATTTAGTATGATGTTTGCCAGGTGTAGTGAGATCTGGTAAAATCCTGGACCTTGTCTTATATGGTTTGTTTTGGAAATGACCACAGATTCTAGTAGTCTTTGGGATGTTTTGCAATGTATGGGTTTGATTAGGGTAGCTTGGGAAAAATTGAATGTGTGTTTGAACTCTAACATGTGGGAGAAAAGGGTGTTTCAATCATCATTAGTTTTGATTGATCATTGGTGTTCGTAGATTTTTTTCTAGATTGTGTAGGGTTTCGCTGATGTAATATTTGTTGCAATCTTTGCATGGGATGGAGTATATGCCTGCGTGAGAGGTGATTTTGTTATTGGTCTGTTTTATGATGTTTGTGTGGTTTTTAATGGTTTGTGATGTAGTTTATATGATTGGTATTTCCTAACTTGGTTAGTTTGTCGTAGAGTGTTGTTATGTGTGTTTTTGGGTAGAGAGATCGGTCTATGGGTGATGGGAATAGTGGGATTGATTTTCTTTGGTTTATTTGATGAGTGTATCTTAAGAGCTTTTTCTAGCATTTAATATGAAAAATTTGTATATTTTAGGCTTTTGAGGGAATGTTTGATGTACTCAAATTCTTCATTAAGGTATTGTGGGCTACATATTCTGAGTGTTCTTAGGTAAAAGCCTATTATAAGGCCTGTTTTGATTTTGTTGTTTTGGTGGGAGTAGAAATGTATTTAATCATTTTTGTTTGTGGGTTTGTGGTAGACTTTAAAAGTTAAACTATTTTGACATTTAATAATTAGGATGTCCAGGAAGGGTATGGTGTTATTAGATTCTTTTTCATAAGTGAAGTTGATGGAGGGTTCAACATTGTTTAGTTTTTCTACACTCTCTTCAATTTTGATGTTTTGGGGTAGGAAAATAAGTATATCATCGATATATCTGAAATATGTGGAATTACTAGGTAGTCTGTATTTAAAAGGACCGGATTCTAAAAATTCTAGAAATAGACAGGCTAATACTCTGCTAAGTAGGGGGGAGGGTATATTTTTGTTTGTAGAATTTGTTGTTAAATTTGAAGTAGGTCATGTTTGTTATGTGTTTGCAGATGTTGACTAGGGTGTTTATGGGTAGTGGTGAATTGAATTTAATTTTTCTTTTTAATTTTTTATTTTTGGGTAGCAAGAAGGTTGAGGCATTTTTTGATGGGTATGTTTGTGTAGAGATAAATTATGTCTAAACTACTTGATATTACATAACCATGTGTTAAAAAAAACAAAAAAAAAAAACTATACAAATAAATGTGTAATGAATGCAATTTCCTAACCTCTTGGCATGAAATAACTCTAGATGGATTGACAATAAATCAATCTATGTATGTAACAAACATATCAAGTGATTAAATTTAACCATTTCACTGTTGCACTAATTATAGTTTAATTCTTATTAACACACCATGTGTAAATAAAGTAAAATTTTATGTTCTTTTAAAATTTCATCTTCTGTTTGCTGCTCTCTGTTTTTTCCCCCCACTGAAGGATTTTGCAGAGAAGTTTCTCATTATTTTGATACCAAATTCAACTATTTTTGTTATATTTTCATTTAGATTATTGGCATAGAAATTTGTAGTGAACTAAGTCATTCTGTTCTGAGCAGATTTTGGAAGAAATTATGCAGGAGTCAGACTCAGAAATGGGTGAAATTAGTGACTACTTCAAAATTATTATCAATGATAAATGAGGAAGATCTAAAAGAAAACTAGATAATTTTACAACAAACAAAATTTGCAAAGGTTTTTGTTAGCACAACAGTATTATTTGATGATAACATAAACCTCTATCTAATTTGCAACTTGAATTGTAATGTGGGGTCTGTGTTTAAAATCATTTTTGTAATTCTTTAATCGCTGTATGTTTAAATGTCTAGAAGAAACCGTAGCAGCAATAACGATTCTCTATAGAAACACCAAAGTGAAAGTACGATCACCAGATGGAGACACAGAATACTTTGACATTTTAGCAGGAGTACTACAAGGGGACACGCTAGCCCCATACCTCTTTATCATCTGTCTAAACTACATGTTTAGAACATCGATTGATAAAATCAGAGAGAACGGCTTTAAGCTGACAAAGAAAAGAAGCAGAAGGCACCCCACAAAAACAATTACTGACACCAACCATGCCGATGACATAGCGATACTGGCAAATACATCCAACCAAGCCGAAATACTACTGCATAGTTTGGAACGAGCTGCCGTAGGCATTGGCCTCTCTGTCAATGCACACAAAATGGAATATATGTGCTATAATCAAACAGGTGACATCTCCACACTAGACGAAACCTCTCTGAAACTGGTTGACAAATTCACCTACCTAGGAAGCAGTGTCTCATCAACCGAAAAAGACATCGACACGCAGCTAATGAAGGCATGGACAGCTATCGATAGGCTAATGATCATATGGAAATCATACCTGACCAATAAAATGAAATGCAGTTTCTTCTAGGCAGTGGTTGTATCAATACTGCTGTATAGATGCACTACTTGGACACTAACTAAACGGCTGGAGAAGAAGCTAGATGGCAATTACACAAGAATGCTGTAAGCAATATTGAACAAGTCCTGGCGGCAATACCCAACAAGGCACCAACTATACGGCCACCTGCCTCCCATCACGAAAACTATCCAAGTTGGACGAACCAGACATGCAGGACACTGCTGGAGAAGCAGGGATGAGCTCATAAGTGATGTACTCCTATGGAACCCCACATATGGCTGGGCAAAAGTAGGATGACAAGCTCAAACATACATACAGCAATTATGTGAGGATACGGGATGTAGCCCTGAAGACCTGCCAGAGGCGATGAATGATAGGGAGAAGTGGCGAGAGAGGGTCAGGGATATCCATGCCTGCGACACGACATGATGATGATGATGAATCCCAAGTGTTTATTTTTTTTTTTTTCAATTTAATCTTTTGATTTTGGTTATATGTTATAAAAATGTTAGATAAAACAATGTCTTTCAGAAGTTTTAGAAGTTTGCAATCACAAATCAAAGATAAATATATAATATGCTATGTAATAAATAATATCCTGATATATACAATGAATAATACACTTGTAGTATTGTAGAGGACTTAGGTTTGATGCCTGGAAGTAAAACTCTCTCTCTTGGTGTAATGGTTAGAGTGTTTGCCAATGACCTGGGAGACCTAGGTTCAATCCCAGGTCGAGTCATACCAAAGACTCAAAAAAATGGTACTTGATTCCTCCAGGGAAAGGAGTAGCACCCCCCCTACACCTTGGTGTAATAGCTATTGAAAAGGGAACCTTCACGTAACTCTCGACAATGGTTGCCAACTTTACTGACTACTTAGTATCATATGTAAATGAGGATTGCTATAAAAACAGTAAAGCTTGTTTGATTCTACCCTTGACAAGACATTGTTTATTTTACAGATTGCTTTACTTCATAACAATATGGCGTCATTGATAGGATATCTAACCTCATTGGATGAACATGAATATGTTGGGGGTGTCCTCGTGTAATGGTTAAAGCGATGGACTGCGGAATCGTAGTACACAAGTTCGTACTCCAGTCACGCTATTGCGTTCACTTTTGGGCAAATACCCTTGGGAAAGGTATGAACCCCCTTATCCTCCCAGCTACGGGTTAAATAGTATCACTACTGTTCTTCTAGGAGAATAGATTTGGCATTAAATAACCTACAAAGGTTGATATGCCATTAAAAACAAAGAAACCAAACCAAACCAAACCATGAATATGTTGAAAGTTAGATAAAAACCTCTGGAGGCTTGACAAATTCAATTATTAAAAAAAAAATAAGTTGGAAGCCTACAGTGCAACTAAAAGTCTAATTAAGTGCAAATATTGCGACAAAGAACATGAAAGGGACATAAACAAGTGTCCAACCCGAGAAAAACTGTTTGAGCTGTAAAAGAAAAGACTACTTTCAGTCAGTATGCAGATACAAAAAAAAAGTATAAAAAGAGGAGAAAAAAACAAATCCTTATACTGAAAACATGGAAGTATTTTCTTTAAAAACCCATGCAAAATAGAGAGAGACTGTGAAATGGAATTCAATGGTATGTATGTGTGTTTGTGTGTGTGTGTATGACAGCATTCACCTGATGTGAGTTAAGCCAGCTCCACACGTTGAATTGATGACATCCAGATCACCACGCTCCATGCTTGACAATTTGCAGTATCTGCTCTCACTATGTCCAACCATTCAAGATTTCATTCATTTGGCCTTGTGTGATACAACTAAGCAAAGGTTAGTAAATGACTATAAATTATGATTTTGGTAGCCTTTAAATAAGTATTTATAAAGATAAAACCAATATCTTTGATGTTTTTCTTTTGTTTTTTCATGTAGATGAGTATATGTTTTAATTTCTTTCTCTGTCTCCCTTCTTCACAAGATGCATCAATTTGTCTAACAGAAAATGTCTTTATCAACCTGACTCCCTCCTTTTTCTTTTTTTTTTTACTTCCAGGGATAACAGACCCCAGGTTAATGTTCAGGACTACACAATCTCCAATGTGAAAGACTGCTGCATAGGTCGGATGCCAGGAACAGTTAATGGTCAACAATTCATTATAGAAAAATGTGAGGTAAGTGTTTTCTTTTATGTCTTCACATTCATAATAGATGGCACATAGAGGAAATTAAAAGTTTCGATAAATTAAACAATATTCATTATCATCATTATCATCAGTCATGTAACCCTATAGGGTGGGGTTTGTAGAGCCACCCACTTATGAGAGACAATCACTGTTCATTTATGTTGATTGTGAGCTGCACTCAGTGACTTAGTGAAACACAGACTTTTATGTTATCTTCCAACATCTTTTTGTCTGCTTCTCTCTTTGCACTGTGCCTTGTGAGATGGTTTTTGCCTGGCCTAATGATCTCATCACATGTTTCAGCACTGTGCTTTGCAGGATGGTTTTTGTCAGGCCTGGAGATTTTGTCTCATGTCCCAGCACTGTACTTGGCAGGATGGTTTTTATCAGGCCTGGAGATCTTGTCCCATGTCCCAGCACTGTGCTTTGCAGGATGGTTTTAGTCAGGCCTGGTGATCTTGTCCCATGTCCCAGCACTGTGCTTTGCATTATGGTTTTTGTCAGGCCTGGTGATCTTGTCCCAACACTGTGCTTTGCAGGATGGTTTTTGCCAGGCCTGTTGATCTTGTCCCATGTCCCAGTACTCTGCCTTGTGGGGTAGTTTTTGCCAGGCCTGGTGATCTTGTCCCATGTCCCAGCACTGTGCTTTGCAGGATGGTTTTTGCCAGGCCTATTGATCTTGTCCCATGTCCCAGTACTCTGCCTTGTGGGGTAGTTTTTGCCAGGCCTGGTGATCTTGTCCCATGTCCCAGCACTGTGCTTTGCAGGATGGTTTTTGCCAGGCCTGTTGATCTTGTCCCATGTCCCAGTACTCTGCCTTGTGGGGTAGTTTTTGCCAGGCCTGCTCGTATGTTCATACCATATCATTTTTCATTTCTTCACTATGTTATGCAAGCTGTTTTGTGACCCCAATGCTACAATTATTCTTTTCTGACCTCCTCATTTGCAATGTGGTCTCTAAGATGTTCAAGATCTTAATGTAGCGTCTCATATCAAGGGTTTGAATGCATCTCTAGATGTCAGTAGTGAGGGTCTGGGATTCACTAAGGTACAGAAAGATTTAGATGAGTGTGCATCTGAGATGAATATGCGATACTGATTAATCTATTTTCCATTTTGTCTAATCTACTGAATTCAAATAATTGCGCCTGTATATGCTGGAAAGTTCTCAGCCCAACCAAGAAGTGTATGATTTTGAGTCATTAAATATACATGCTAACCCACATATTTAACTCAAAGTTTAATACTCTTGGCATATTTTTTTGTTTGAAAATAAATTTGATAAAATTAAGAAAAACAAAAAAGATCATTTTCTTGGGTCAAAAATTTTTTTACCTCCACGCTATACAAGTGTGATGGTAATATATTTGAAAAATTAAGAATATTTATTACAAAATAATAAAATAAAAATGTAATTAGATATTAGATTGATGCAAAAATTACCTGTGTCATCTTTTGAGTAATGTTAAAGATATCTTAGGTTGGTTGGTTAGGTTTTATGGCATATCAACCTTTGTAGGTTATTTAATGCCAAATCCATTTTTATGCAAATAGTTCTATTTCAAACAATTCAGTTTATCATGAGTACAGTTTAATTGTCAAAAACATTTTTATTTCCATCTATTCAGTTTTTCAAATGGTTCTAATTCAGCCAATTCAGTTTAGTATAAGTATAGATTTTGTTTACACACAGTTAAATGTCCAGACAATTCAGTTTATCATAAGTACAGTTCAATGTTAAAAACAGTTCAATTTCAAACAATTCAGTTTAGCATAAGTAGGCAGTTTAATTGTCAAAAACATTTCTATTTTATCTTTGTATGCGCTTTAAGAATTGGTTGAGGAAAATGATTATTTTTAATTGTATTTGAATATAAAATTTGCATTTGATATTGTTTAATCTGGAAGAAAGTGCACATGAAAGAATAGATCAGTGAAGTTTAGGATAATTATGCAGTAGGTGCAAGCATTTGTCAAAGATTAAAAAAGAAGAAAATTAAAGGGACATCAGCCAACTTGTTTTATTGATGTATCAAAAGAGAAAATGACTTTTAGGCAAGAAAATCAAGTAGTCCTGCATGACAAAATCAAAAAAGAAAATCAAGTAGTCCTGCATAAGAAAATGTTGCAAATAGAATGTAGCCAACAGGAAATTCTTCCATTTGTAAGATATTCTCTAGACTTTTAGTTATTCTCTTCCCTACTACAAATTCATAGAATAAAAACTATCATTATTTTTACTAGCTAAACCCATGTAAAAATCCTTGGATATTTTGCTAGACTTGTGGAAATTTGGTGAGTATTGACAATTAAGATTATCCATTATCTCATGTCCCTGCTCTTCTACCACCATTTGCTTGTATATTCTTATTCCCTCCGTTATCCTATTTGCTAGTTTTTCAGTCAGAAATCATAAATAATTCCATCACAAAAGAGCTGTTGATCTAAGGAAAAACATAACAATTGTATCCTCTGGTTTTTATTTCTTGAAGTGAATATAAAATTGGGTATCATGTGGAAAGAAATCAAAAACAAATAAAAATAAGCCAGATTAACTCTTACCTGAAAATATTATTTAGATATTATCCTGAGTATAGCTTCATACAATCATTCCAATGTTTCAACTTTTCTTTTTTGGTGTAGATGGATGTTAATAGTTTTACGGATGGGGTTTAGCTCTTATAGCAGATTAAAATTGCTCTTGCGATGTTTGCTATCATCCTTACCACTAGGTTAACTTTGTCTTCTTCACATTCCATGAAATTGTCCTCATTTTATTCTTTTTTTCTTTCAGAATGCCAACATCTACATATTTGACCATATTGCAACGGTAACTGTTGATGACTGTATCAATTGCAGTATTTTCTTAGGACCTGTCAAAACAAGGTAGGAAAACTTTGGTATATTTAACAGAGTGATTAAAAAGTGAAGGTTAGAATGATTAAAAGTAGAAGGGTAGCATAATCCTATTCCCTGGATAGATGACTATCGATAAGATAGAAAAGGTGAAATTCATCAGTAAGTGTGATGTCAATCACTCAATCAATTGACGCTTGATCTTCCCAAATTGGAAATTGAATCTCAATTGAATCAGCCGCCTGCCCACATTGTGTTTTTTTTTTTTTTGATCCAGGCAACTGATATCTACCAATTAGATAAATTTATATCTACCAAATTAAAAAAAATAACAATAACAGTTCAGCAAAAAAAAAAATGCTGCTATTTCAATGTTCTATCTTGTAAATATTGCAACAAATTATCTGGGCATGGAAGGCTATTATCACAAGTTAGGTTCACTTCTCTCAGAGATTGCTTTACCCCCGACTAATCTACTCAAGAAGGAAGTTAGGTTCATGTGGTCATCAGAATGTCAAATGGCGGCTGGAAGGAATTAAGGAAAGGTTGAGTACTGGGCCAGTACTGCAAGCTCTGGACTTGAATAAATCTTTCTCCTTGGTGGTGGACACCAGTGTTATTTCAGGAGGACCAGCAAGGCAGATTACTCTGTCAGTTATCATTTGAGGATAAGGAAGCCTTCACGTTGATAGTTAGCCTTGAACAGTTTAAAATCTATATATCAGCAACTGCAGAGTCAACCAAAGTATATACTGATCACAATCCTCTAGTTTTCATACATAGGATAGAATATAAATATCGGAGAGTATTGGCTTCTAACATTGAATTTAACTTACACATCAAGCATATTGCTAAAAGAGAAAATCTCATAGCAGACTTGCTGTCTAGAGTGGAGATATTAGTATTTTTAGAAGAAAAAAGAAAATCTACGGCTATCCTAGTTTAAGAAAAAGGAATGTTAGTGTGCATGTATATTGATATATGTATGTGTATATATATATATATATGTGTGTGTGTGTACATGTATGTGTGTATGTATGTATATATATATATATATTTGTGTGTGTGTTGTGTATATATATATTTGTGTGTGTGTGTGTGTGTGTGTGTATATATATTTGTGTGTGTATATATATATATATATATGTGTGTGTGTATATGTATACGTATATATGTTTTAAAATAGGAAGGTCCACGAGGAGATTTGTATTTTTTGAATTTATTTATTTTGTTCTTATATGTTATATATATATATGTATGTTTCTAGCTTGTTGCTTTCATCAGAGAACTTGTGTGGCACAAGGCCTTTTTAATGGGGTACTCAATGATACTTAAACTCACTTTTGTTTCCAGTATAAATGACCCTAGGTTGGTCAAACTGGTTTATATAGGGGTTGTTGTTCATCTTTCCTGTAGTGTGTTAACTTTGGTCCGCTTTACCCATCTTTGATATGTGATAAGTTTATAGTTGTGTGTGTGTGTGTTTGTTACACACACAAAAAAGCCATTAGTGAAACCCAAAACCACTCCAAAGCCAACACACACACACACACACACACACACACGCGTATATGTATGTATATATGTATGTGTGTATATGTTACATATTGACCCTCGACCGAGCAGTCAATCAAGAGATGCACCTGTGTAAATAAGCGGAAGCAGGTAAGCATCAAATAAAAATATAACCAGGACACAGACGATTTCAGTCAGTTGGAGATAGGATGCTAGCAGGATGAGAACCAGCTCCAGACAGAGGGCTTGGACCCTCAGTGACCCACGATTGAGCAGCCCCGCCAGAATGGGAAAGAAGTGCTGCTATGGTCAGAAGAACTTGGGGTCTATATGTAGCAGTCTGTTCCCGTCTCCAACA
>OY757946.1:27500-237500 GCA_963585895.1 Sepioteuthis lessoniana | reverse complement strand
AGGTGGCAATCCTGACCATCTCTTTATCTACACAGAAAATGGAACTACCAAAAATATTGGGTATCCACAAGTATTGGAAAATTAAATATATTAGAAACATGAATTTTCTTTTTTTTTTCCCCCCACTTAAACAAACTGAGCCACAGCAACATGTGGCCGGGTACAGCTATTATATATATATATATATACACACACACACAACACACCTAGCTACATTAACATAATCAAGCCATTGGCCTAATGGGTTGTCTGTTCACAAATAGTCCAGGAGACTAAGGTTCAACCCCAGATCGTGTCATAGGAAAGCCTTATAGAAAAGAAAGAAAAAAAAAAAAGGGGGACTTGAAGTTGCCTTGCTTAACACTTAGCATTGTAAGATGCAAATCGAGGGTAAAGTAGAACAATTCAGGGAATGGAATAGCACCCCACCCACCACACACACAAGATGGTGTGATAGGTCTTGAAAATGGAGACTCTAGGTTGCTCTCGACTACAGTGGTCAACTCTCCTTATATATATATATATATATATATATATATATATATATATATATATATATATATATATATATATATATATATATATATATATATATATATATATATACACACACACACACACACACACTTTTATCTAGACATATACATACATACACACACTCCAATTGAGTTGCACAGACAGCATTGATATCTTATGTCTCTCCCAATCCTCATCTGTTTGTATCATCTATCACTCCTTACAGGTTCTCAAAAGTCCATCAAGAGCCTGCACAGAGTTTGCACAAGCATGTTCTTGCTAGTTGTCTAACACCAACATGACCATGTGTGAAGGATCCACAGAAAATGTTGCTTACGAGTTCATCTTTTTCTCTCCAGTTGTTTCTCATATTGTTTGTCTTGCTTGGATGGTTTTTTAGATCGGAGCTAAGTGGCTGTATGTAGCATAGAACCAAAAGATGTTGTGTCTAAAAGAAATGAAATCACAAAAAAGAAACACTCAAAACTCGAATTTCAAGGAAGAAAATAGTAGTCACTTTTATTCTTGGGGACTACAGCAGACTGTAGTTAAGTTTGTTCAATAGTGTTCTTCCTTGTCTTCTCTTTTTTTTGTCGCTATCAAATGTCTCCTTTCCCTCCGCACACTTCAGCTAGCATATGTAGAAAGGTTCACTCTCCTCTTCTTGGTGATGACGGCAGCGTCACTATTGTTGACCTGTTGATACTTTCATATCAGTCGAATTGCTGACAGGCTGGGTATGACATGGGTCAGGACGTTATGGACCTTTGTTGAACCTGCCTGGAAACCTGTCTTGAACTGCCAAAATCTCTACTTAGTTTCCTTATATAGCGATTTGATGGATCAATTCGAAGGTTCCTGAAGTCTCGATAATCACCAGTGAAAACAGCAGTGTAGCATGTGAAAGTTCACGCGTGATTATATTAAAACCACACTTGGACTCTACAGGTCACTGCCTGCAGGAGCGAGGTTCATGACATTTTTGATCGTCAGACCCATGTACCCAACGACTGATGACAGCTGATGTGCTCACGCATTCTCCAACCCTGATACCGCCGCAATTCCATGACGGCGCCCGTCCGTAATATTACATGTACATCTGCTATTTTGTCATATATTGCTTCTGGGATTTGTTTGAGACAGCATGTTGCATTCTTGTGTAGTTCCTATCAAGCTTTTTCTCTAGGGGTTTTGTTAGTGTGCAGGTGGTGCATCCATACATTAGTATTGACACAGCCAAAGTTTGGAAAAAAATTCAGTTTTATTTTACCAGAAATATCAGACTTCCATATGATTAAAAAGATATCAACAGTAGTCTTTGCTTTTGCTAGGCATATATTGACATCACTTTCAGTAGAGGATACTTGCCCTTGAGGCATGTGTACTTGTCTACTAATTCTAAAAGCTTGCCACTTAAGTGGAGATGGCTCCTTTTTGTTTAAAAACACAAAATGTTTCATTTGCATTCACATGGCGACCAAGGCTTCCTGCTGTTTGCCCTAAGCTATGCAGTAGGGATTTAGCTTGGGTAGGTGTATTTGCTAGAAGAGCTAGATCATCTGCATAGTCTACTTATAATTTCTGTAGGATATTGTTTGCTTCTTGCTTTTTTTTTTTTGTGTTAAGTCACTCTTTTATTAAATCTATTGATGTTTGAAGTTCATAATCTAGGCAGATTACAAATGGAAATGGTGTTAATCTATCTACTTGAAAGACTCCAGTGACAATGTCCAAGAAATTGGTGTCACCATTGTGTGAGTTAACAATTCCTTTTGTGTTTCTGTAGAGCATCATTATCGTGTTAACTGTTTCTTTGGGGAGACCTAATGCTAGTAGTATGTTTTTTTTCTATCTTCCCTCTCTGTATGGAATTAAATGCCTCAGAGAAAACTATGAATAACAGTGTTGCCTTGAGAATTTTTGCATGAACTCCTTTGATGATTATGACAGAGTCAGAATCTGTGAAGTTATGGATCAATTTCTGAAAAACATTCCAATTTCTAAGAATTTTTTAAATTTCAGTTTTGATATAGTTGAGAAGCAGAGCATCATAAACCTAAGCAACTATAGCCATAAGAGTTACATCTTTGTAGTTCTTAGTGATTCTCAGGTTGCCTTTCTTGAAGAAGGGGAGCATGCAACTTTTTGTCCCTTCCTCTATCATATCTTGTTTATAGACAGCATTTCTTAATTGAAGTAGGCCATCAAATTTTCTTGTCTTCCATACTTGTGGATGTATTTTCTGCTTTTATCTTTTGTCAGTACTACATCAAGTTCTTCCTCCATAAACTCTCCTATCTCGTTGGCTTTTAGTGATAGGCTTATCAGTGACTTTAAGTTTTCAAGCAGATTACTGAAATGGTCTTTCCACTTCTTTATCCTTCTTGGCTGGCAGCTTTTAGTTTTGCTTCATGTGATCTTACTTTCATTTATTTCATTTAGTCTGTCAGGCTAATCAGGATTAACAAATAAATTTTGCTTACACAAAATGTCAATCAGAAATGGGGAATATCTAGCAGACTTTTCACTCGAGAACAGGCTAGCATGCCTAAACATCAAATTAAAGAGGGGATGGAAAACTATGGACATATACCTACCCAAATAATTCTAATGCACAGATTGAGCATATATTCATAAACAAGAACCATATAAATAGTCCTGTGAGGCATACTCCTCTTTTGAAAGAGGATCTTGTGATCATAGAATTGTCTTGGCAAAAATTTCTGGAAACACTTTGGCAAATAAGATACAAACAGTTAAAGCTTCATAATATGATTGGTTCTCACTCACCAATAAAGATATTAGAAATCATTATATGGTAAGTGTAAGAAACAAGTTTGATACTCTTCAGGAGATATCTGAAAGACATAATCTGAATGACAAATATGAAACTTTGTTATCCCCATATAGAAGCAGCAAATGAATGCATTCCAATAAAACCAAGAACTAAATATACAGTTCCATGGGAGGAAATAGCAATTAGAGTAAAATGAAAATATTTTTACTTAAAGAAACCTAACAAATACCAATGCCCAGAGAGCTATGTCTATACTACTACATGGATGCACCACATGAACAAAATGCATAAAGAAAAAGCTAGATAAAAACTATACAAGAATGTTGCATCCTGTCTCAAACAAATTTTGGAAGCAACACTCCTCAAAACAGTAGCTGTACAGCCACCTACCTCTCATCTCAAACCATTCAAGTAAGAGGAACAAGACATTTAGAGAACTGCTAGAAAAGCAAAGATGAACTCATAAATGATGTTCTCTTATCGACTTCAGCACAAGGACATGCCAGTGTTGGCCAACGAGCAAGACATTCCATCCACAGTATGTGTGGACACAATATGCAGTAGCCTAAAATACCTGCCATGAGCGATGGATGGTGAGAAAAAGTCAGAAAACTTTGTGCTGCAAGCAAAAAGATGATATACGATACATGATATGTATATGTATATAACACACACACACACTAGTGTGCACGTGTTAATACGCGCGTGTGTGTGTGTGTGTGTGTGTGTGTGGATATAAACCTTGCCAATTGATAATGTTCTCCCTTCTACATGACAATGCTCAACCACACACAAGTATCAAGACAAGGAAGACAGTCACCTCATTCAAGTGGACAACTTTACCGCATCCTCCATACTCACCAGATTTAGCACCTTCAGACTATCATCTCTTCAACCCCGTGAAAGAGGGTTTAAGAAACAAACATTATGCCTGTGACAAGGAAGTGAAAACTGCAGTGATGAAGTTGCTCAAGGAACGGTCAACAGAATTTCATGAAGCAGGGGTGCATGCTCTTATTTGAAGGCTGAACATTGCTATTGAGAGAAAGAGTGACAATGTTGAGAAGGAGGGATATGATCCACAGAGGACCAGCTTCATTTTGATGTATGGTATATGTTCCTGTGTCATTAATTATTCCTATACTAAAGGAAAAAAAGCATTTCTTTTTGATGAACCATCATAATTTTTCAGTGATGTTCTATGAGGCACAAGAAAAAATACTAAGAAAGCAATATGACAAGTATTAGAATTTTATCAAGAAAACTTTCAATTCTATTAATAGTTCATAAATTCCTGAAACTCCTTATTTACGGAACAAATGTTCTCAGTTTCTTTAGTCATTCTTTGGATTTCCTTAAGACTACATTAGCACACCTTGGTGATAATTTTTTCTTTTCCCTCCAATGCAACTTGACCAGTCGGATGGGGCTGTAGAATACACTGACTACACCTTTGCAAGTGTTCTGAATATGATACTAAGCAATCTGATTGTGATGTTCCAGTCATGCAGTACCTTTGGGGAATAGCTTCATTATTATTGCTCGCAGGTCAACTCTTGCCCGGGGTGGTACCACTTAATAGGGCTCAATCTATGGGTCAAATGGAACTAAACTGCATACTTATACTAAACTGAATTGGTAGAATTAGAATTGTTTGACTAAACTGAATAGCTTGAAATAGAAATGTTTTTGACAAATTGTGTACTCATGCTAAACTGAATTGTTTGAAATAGAACTGATTATTTATATAAAAATGGCTTTGGCATTAAATAACCTACAAAGGTTGATATGCCATAAACCCAAAACAACTAAGCAACTTATACTAAATTTAATTGGTTGAATTATAAATGAAGGTATAAATAGAATTCAGCATTAAATGACCTCCAAGATTTGATATGCCATAAACCCAATCGACCTACAATCCCCAATGCAACAGGTAAAACAATTCTTCAATCATTCCTTGGTATCTACAATGATTGAGAATTTAATGTATTTACCCCACCCTGTCTCCCTGCAAAGAGGAGGATGTGACACAAGGTCAATTTTTAAGGCTAAAGAACCCAGTTTGTCTAACTACTTACCTAAAAGTGGAGGGAAAGAAGAGATAGATTAATGCTTTCCCAAGGGCATTAGCATAAAATGAAATGCAAAACTCATCTAAGATTTGAACTTGGGTTGTTGATTTCATTTTTTGTGACACTAAGTTCATTTCTAATTGCATTCATGACTGATTTGTTAATGTCATTTCATCATATACAGAATACAAATTTAGTAGAACTGACCACCAGAGTTAGGTACATAGTGATGTCACTATACTCTTGATAAAAGCATGAACCTTAACTAGTAAATATTCCAGACAAACTAGAAAGCAAGGGAACATACATTAAAGAAATTAATATATTACCTCATGAGTAGGCAATAGGAAACAATGTTTACAGCTGCAGCTTTTTTTCAAAGAAAATCAATGACCCAAAAGACAGTCAGCATGACTTTCTTTACTGACTGCTGCACCCAAAACTTTTTCTTTACCAGAAAGTCAATTATTTTCATCTAATAGAGTATCTTTTTGGTTTGTAGTGGGAAAACAGGTTTAGTTCTTTGGAAGGATTTTTTGACTTAAACATACTTCTGTACACATTACAAACCCTTCAGTAAATTTCACACGGTTTATATTTTTCAGCAGCCAAAAATTTTATGGAAGACCTCTGTTCAAACTTGGAGCACTATTTGATTTTCTACCATTATGAAATCCTTTTGAAGACATTTTGCAAAATCAAAATAATATTGGCTTTAAACCAGTTGTAAACAATGTAGCATTTACATTTATTGGGAGGGGGGAACCCCCCACTTATTTATTGAAAAACCCTAGTATTATACAGAAACCCATCCTTTGCCCAATTAGTTGATCAAGCAAGTGACTGCTTTGCAAGTTGTGACACTGAATTAAGCATGACATGAGTGTGAAGCAAATTGATCCATATAAGGATACATAATTGTTGTTGTCTTTATGATAATTACAAAAAATTTGCTGAGTATACGGGCTGTAAAACCGAAATCCTTTGTCTATCTCATGGTGAACAGGGTCATGCAACGATTAAACAAGCAGAGACACTCAACAAAATGATTTGTCTGCATTGTTTATGGATGATTTCGTCAATTTCCGTATCAAATCAATATTGATTGATACATAATTAATTCGATATAATTAGTGAGTATCTTGTATACGAAAGAAAAAGGTTTAAAAACAGAAAAGTCAATTAGGTCTCTAACGATAGGATTTGAACTTGTAAGCTCTAAAGTCCAGCCTATTTTGAGGAGAAAAAAACCTCAGATACAAAAGATAATTATTAGTTTATCATAAGATCCATTTTTACTACGAAAATTTTTTAGGAAAAAATTTATTGCGTCGCGTTTCTGAAATAATTTATTTTTCAAGGTTTTAAAAACATTGAATAAATTAGTCTTTTTGTTGCTTTGATAAATAAATTGAAAGTAGTTTTAAAAGCAAAAAAAGATTTCATTTTATTGGGAGTTCGAAATGACTATTTTACGCATTTTTTACGTTCAGAACTTTTTTTTTTTCTGAGCACCCCCCCACACAAACGGCCAATAGAATTTCTGATTACACACACAAAGTTATTAAATAAATCTTTATTCGGAATTCAAAAAGAATTTTGAAAATTTGTTATTCTTATTTGTTTTTTTACGATCTTTAATCATCGTAATCTCAATACAATCAAAAACATAACTTCGTACTTTGCCAAGCTGAATGAGGCACAAGGCAGTAAATATGGAGCACTCAGTGAGGAGCAAGTTCTGTAATTAGCACTCTACGACTGGCGCCCAATTAAGCACGTGCAATTTGTTGCTTTTTAAAAATCTTATATATAAAAAAACAAAAACAAACCAAAAGCCTTTATTTAGATAATTATGTTTTAAAAAGACAAATTTGCAATTAAACAGTTATTTAGATTTACGCCAAGAGTAACAAACCCAAAATAGAGATTTATATTTGCACTTTTCTTTGGTGAGATTCTTTTTGATAAGTGCAAATATAATAAGATTTTTAATTGATCAAAAATACAATATTTCCCTTAAATGTTACGAAAACGAATTTTTGGTTATCTCAGGTACTGTAAAATAACGACCAAAAAGTTTTGGATAAAAATTCTAAATATGAGATTTTAGAGTATATGAATAATTTTAGGCAAATCAACATCTACAGGAGCAATGCAGAACAGATCAGGATTGCCTTTTATTTATAAAACTCCTAAGACATCTATCCACCTATTTTTCTAATAATCAAGACACAATTAAAAAACAAGACTCATAATAAAATTTGGTAAAATATGAAGCAGACGGTAAAATTATGATTAATGATATACTTAAAAAAAAAAAAAAAAAAAAAAAAAAAAAATGGTGCAACGACAGGTAAGAAGAGGCGTATAAAAGAACTAAAACATTTGTGATGTTTACGATGTACATCAACTCAAAACATTATTTGCATCGAGAACAAGCTTGTTCTTTTGTCTCTTAACGACACTGAAAGCAAGTTTTTTTTTTTTTAACCTTCCACTGGACTGGCTACATCCCAACGAATGGACCAGATGAAAAAACAAAATACAAAACTAATTACGATGACTAATAAAGTATAGCGAACGGTTCTTGGAAAAAAAAAAAAAAAAAAAAAAAAAATTAAAAAAAATTAAAAATGTGGGTGTGTAGTGGGGATCGACATGTTTTGTCTTTCACGTGTCCCCACAACAACAAAAAAGCTTTTGAAAACTTTTTGCATTTTTTCCAGAAAAACATCGTTACAAAATTTTTTAAAAAGTTGCCCTCTTTTTTAATATTCCATCTGATTGTAAAATTTCAATCGTCCAACTTTTAAACAGAAAAATTTCTGCAATACAGAATCATCATGTGATCGATCTTTTACACCGAAGATTTCAAGTTGCAAATTCGACCTTTTAAATTACTAAAGATGTTTATTTTATTTTTGAATTATCTAAAAAAATATTTGGGAAAATATTGGTTGGAGTGGAGGTTCTTGATATTATCTATTTTTGTTATAAATGTTTACTTCTTTTTTATTGGATTTTTCATTGTTTTTTTTATTTTGTGAAATTTGAATTATTAAAAGATTTTCACTGAAAAGCTTCACATTTTTTAAAAGTCAAAACGATTCAATTTACTAACAGAAACAATTTTAACGGATGCAGTTACAAATCCCCTTATTTTAGAAGAAATCAGCAAGATGAAAAAAAAACAAACAAACATAAAAGACTCATGAAATAAAAAAAAAAAAAAATGAAAATATGATCACAACTTCTTATTTAATAAAAATAAATACAATATTATTAAAAGTAACTGAATTAATTTTGTAACTTCCCCCTTAAAAATGAATTCCGCATATCTTTTAAGTAAACAAACTACCGATGAACTCATCAGGGAGACAATTTTCAGAACAGAAGCTGATATTATCTTAGACAACAGTTTGTAGAAGTAATCAACTATAAAAGCGAGTAGAGAGAAGATCCTCTTTAGTGTGTGTGTGTATATATATATATATATATATATATATATATATATATATATATATATATAAATAGGACGTTTACTTGATAGAGTGGGGTTGCCCCCACGCAAACAATAGCCGGATTTCTAAAGAAAAGATGAACAAAAAAAAATAATGATCTCAGAAATGATTGCAAAGATATTGGGATTAATGCAAAGATAAAAACTTACGAAGAATTCTCCGGTTTATCGAAACTTGACGAGTTTTTCAATATCCCTTTCTTCGGCCTCTTCTCATCGGTAGCCATGTTTGACACTGAGTTAGGGAATGTCGCGCTTGCGCCACTTTTAAAATATTAGGAAGTGAATGGCAACTCAGGATAGGAATCGTTTAAAAATTTCTGAACTGTAGCTTTAAAACTTAAAAAAACATAATGAAGTAAAATATCTTAAAATAAGTTTTAAATTTAATTAGAAATATTTCATTGGTTTTGTTACGATTTTTTTTAGTTTTTGTCGATGTAAACATTGCTGCAGAACGGAATGGTGGCGTTGATAAGAATATTGGTGTAAGGTACAACAATGGCGGTGCTGCAAGTCGTACGAGTAACGGACAGACGATAATTATAGAAAAAACTTACTTAAGGTAGGATTTTAAAGTATCTATTTCGCTTCCTAAATCTGAATTAAGGTTTGTATTATTGTTTAAACCAGCTTTTTACTCTAGATTCTTGGAGGTTTTCTTTCATTCTTTCAATGATTGTCGTGTGTCGTCGCAAGAACCACAAATGTTTGTTATGTTTTTTATTCAAGTGAAAAAAAAAAAAATGAAAAGCAAAAATGGACAAAGTTGATTTTATCTTTTAAAAACGAATGATTTTTGTTGCTTTATTTTATTTAATTTCAACTCAGAATATAAATATTTCCATTCTTTATTGAATATTTTTCTTCAGAATCAATTAAAAAATATTATTATTTGTTTATTTGTTGTTATGTCTACTTGTTTTTTTCTCCCTCTTTTAAGCTTCAATTTATTTTCTAATCTTTGAAAAACCATTTAAACAAATTAAGATAAAAAGAAAACAACAAATGAAAATGTTTTCTAAATTAATTCGTCATGATTTATTTTAGATAAGGAAATAGTTTTTGTTTTTAATTTGATGCCCCCTTTTTTTTTTTTTTTTTTTGTAAATTAAAAAATTGTTTTAATTAATAAATGTTTATAAACTGAACAAATAATCAATAAATCAAAATCTGATTTATAATTTCCTTCACATTTTATGACTTTTTTCCACATAGATATTTATCAGTGATTTTTTTTTCTTTTTTTTTTTTTTTTTTTTTAAGTATTTAAAATTGCAAACGAAACTTGGGGAGAATGAATAGATAAATTAAAGAAAAATGGAGAGACTCGTTAATTCGTGTAATTGTTTATTAAAATCTGTAAAGCATAATTACAAAAGAAAAAAGGGATCTCAATTGTATTTGCTGGTCCCTTAATTTGGATAAATTATTGTTTAATGTTTAGATTTGATAAAATACGTTTTGAAAAAAACCTTTAACTTCAGAAATAAATGCCCAATGTGGGGAAAATGCTTTGAACAATTAAAAAAAAGTTATATATATATATATATATATATATAAATAATGCAATTAGAAGAAAACTCAAGCCTGGTTAAATTACTCTTATAATGTGTGCGTAGTAACTATTTTATGTTTCGTAAATTCTTAAAAAAAGGAGCCTTCTTAATATTTGATGGTTGGAATGAGCAATGTCAGTATAGTCAACGATATTCATCGGTTTACCAATTTGTTTAAATGTACAAAATTTACTATTAAAAATCTTTTCACATCAGAATATTTGTTCATCTCAAACTGTAGAAAAACTTGTAGATTTTAGCCTTGGTTTCAAGAATAAAAATGTGATGCATTTACGGATAAAATCCCCATGTTTTAGTTATTAAATTTTCTTTCATTCAAATTTCGAGAGTATTTCTTAACAGTTCTCTTTAGTTTTCAGAAATTCATAGGTATTTCCTTTTTACATATAATTTTGAAAAGCTAATAATACTTATTTTTTCTCACGTCATGCTAAATTGTGATCTTACCTGGTGATCGCAATAGCGTGAAACTTTAAATAGCAAGAAACAAATAAGTTCATAGTTTTAACTTTTTTATAATTATATTTTCTCTATCAAATCGATATTGAGTGGTTTTTTTTTTGGTTTTTTTCTAGTTTTTATTGTTCGATGGTTTATTACGTTTTGAATGACATTATATATAATTTCAGACATCATCTTTAAAAAATAGAGCTGTTTTGATTAATTATTTTCTTTCCTTCTTTAAGAAAAATACCAGACGTAACCTATACCTGATAAAGCCTAAAATGTTACTTTAAATAAACCAAAAATGAAGATAATTGTCTGAAAAATATCTGGAATTAGTCAGTTTCCATATATTTGGAAATTAAATTAAAATACGAGTGTCATTTCTTTTATTGTAATTATGTGGATAACAAGAGTTAATGAAAATTAAATCCTCTTCCTTCCAACTTAAAAAAGAATATTTGAGAAGTAAATATAACTTTGTCACTAAATTAAAGGCCATTGAAGCTTGTAGTATACATGTAAATTTTTCAATTAATAAAGTTAGCATTCTGCTGTGGAAAAAGGATTAGGAATTGACAGACTCAAACAGAGGAAAATAAGACACGTGCGTCACGTAGGCAGGAGAAAACTTAAGGGTTTATGGCATAGAAAAAAGGGTAAACAAAAGGGAGATAATAGTAGGAGTTATCGGACTTCTAACACCCCCACATACTCTCCTATTATTATTTTGTTTATTTATATATATGTGAGGTGACATAGCTAGAATCCGAATAAAAGTCCTTTGAATTTTGTTTTTTAGTTTTGCTTGAGTTGCTGGTTTTTTCATAATGTCCGGAGCATATCAGCTGTTGAACAATAAATAGTGTTTACACTGCTGTTGAGCAGGGCATTCCTGATAAAGTGATATTTTGTTCTCTGGTTGTCCCTTAATATTTTTACAGGAGTGTATTCTTGTAGAGGATCCATCTTGTTTAATAGTTGAGTGAGGAATAGACCTTCCTGTGTGGCCTTTGCCAGGGCCATGTATTCAGCTTCACATGTGGATAATGCGACTGTGGGTTTCTTCTTTGATTTCTGGTGATGTACTTTTAGGGAGTTTATGGCTTCTCTATAGGTTTGTTGTACATTACACATTGCTTTGTAGCAGTAATCAATGTTGATTATCTTGGTTCATTTTTATTTTCTTTAGAAATAACTGTTGCTTCATTTGTAGTTGCACCTATTACAGAAAATATGTTTTGCAAGTAGGAGGGGATTAGTAGTGCCTTTTTTGAGACTGACCATCACGTGGTTTCTATCTGCATCTAGTAGACATACTTCAGCATCTCCTCTTTTCAATGCTACACTGCTATTTATTGTTCCATCAGTTAGTTTTATGTAGTGGTTCTCTGGCTGGAATGTTTGATCATAATTTTTAAATTTCTTTTTTTCTCTAATTGTGTGTGAGGTAGCATTTGTGTTAACCAGCAATTCCATGGATACTGATGTCTTTCTTAGGTAATAGTCATCAGTTTTAAATGCGAACAAGCTTTCTTTCATGTCTGCTACCATCTTTTTATTATGTCCCTTTATTTATATTGACTGAATTCTCTTTTGTGGATGGTGCTTTTACAAAAACTGCTTTATGGTTTTCATCTTAATTCTAGTTGTTGGGACAGATTTTAGTTAGGTACCTCATTCCACCATATGTAAAACATGAGACATCTTGTCTGTCATGGTTCATTTTTCATAGCCTTTGAAAATGAGGAAGTTAACTTCATAGTGCCTTCACTATTAGAGTGGTTTTAGTGTTTCCTCAAAGCTGTGGAGTTTGGTTTGGAATTCCGAGAATGTCAACATCTTGCTACTGTGAGTTATGTAGATGGAAAAGAGGTCAAAGTGCCTGGGCAAGCCTTTCAATATCATTGTGAGGATCAAAGCATTGTCTGTTGTTTATCTGGCATTTCTCAGAGCTGTTAAAATGGTTTCTGTCCTTATTACGTAGTCTGTCATGCTTTCATTAGCATCCTTTTTGAGAGAAGTTGATTGGGTGCATGACAGGATAGCTCTCGGTTTTCCTTTTCCTGCGTAGTGTCCGTGTAATATGTTGAGGGTTTTTCTTCCCTTGTTTTTAGCTTCTCTAATTGGTAATGACAAGCTTTTGTTATCTAAGAACTGTACAAGGCTTCTTCATTCTTATCATTATCGTCTCCAGTGAGGTTGTCGCAAATGTGACGGTCAAGAACTTGAATCCGATAATAAAGACAGTAATGACTTACCTTATCGCCGCCATAAAAGAGTTTGTCTTTGTTTGGTGTGCAGAGGTTTAATGTAAGCAGAAAACAAGTATGCACTGGAACCGCAATATTTATACATATTGACCACGTGACCAGCGTGCTTTGCCAACTATAAAAGAAGGGCGTAGTGAGAGTTGTGAGGAGACTCTTTGCACTCGAAAGATAGAGAGTACTATTGAAGACGGTGTTGTCAGTGAATAATATAGAAGACTATTGGATATAGTGTCGCCTGAAGGAGGGTTCAGTGAGTAACTGAGTTCCAGTCATGAATTACCTCTCTCTCTCTCTTTTTGGTGTTACTCTGTTGTTTTTTTTTTCTCTTCATTCTTCAAGCTATTTTGGCGCATATATGATGGACGTAAGGCCTTCGATGTCAGGCTAATCCTGGAATTCAGTGGCACAATGACTGATATGCCCATTGTTGAATGGATTGAGAGTGTAGAGTTGGTCTGTGAACTCTGCACCATGGATGACGTCGAGCACATTCTCCCATTGCGACTACGAGTTAGTGCTCTTGCCGTGTACAGAAGACTTAGTAAAGAGCAGAGGGCAGATGCAGAACAAATTAAACTGGCCCTCATAACTGTATACGCAACAGACAAGTTCAACACATTCGACCAGTTTATGAGATGACACCTTTGTCCTGGAGAAATTGTTGACGAATTTTTGGCTGATTTGCATTGGTTGGCTTGATAACCACTACCTGATCAATGATGTGTGCATTCCTGTCAGGATTGCTACAACATGTTAGGCAGCTTCTCGGATGGACGCAATGAACGTAGAGCCGCTTCTGACTTGAGTGAGGGCTATCATGACAGATGATGGGGGTGCAAGGTGTCGGCTGCTACATCCATAGGACAACCGCACTCAGATGCAGAAGTTCCCTCTGCTATACAGCGCAGTGGTACAGTTATCTTTTACAAGTGCTCTGGGCCTAACCATATGGCAGGAAACTATATGGCAGGAGGAGTCAGACGGAGTACAGAGATTCGGCTGTGAGCAACAGTGTTTTCGATGTGATAAAATTAGGCACATTTCATCGGAGTGCCAGGGAAATGCCAAAGAGGAGAAGGCATCAGTGCCAGCCTTCTTCTTGAGCAAGTGAAAAACTAGCAATTGTCTGTTGTAAAAGTGCTTGTCTTCGGACAAGAGTGCATGGCTCTGGTGGATTCCAGATGCTCACAGACACTGGTGACCAAAGCCATGTGTCGCCATTGGAGACAGAAGGAAGTGGAGGTGTTAACTGCTGATGGGAGGATCCTGTAGTGCCATGGGTACGGCAAGATTAAGTTGGACTTTGAGCGGGATCAACCTGTGATTGTTGAGGTCCTGGTCATTGCTGGGATTTGATCTACTCTTGGGGATTGACATGATCAAGGAGCTTGAAGGTGTGCACCTGACTGAATCGCATGAAATGCACTTCGAAAACCAAAACGGGTATGCCTCCATTTCGATCAACGAACCTGACTTCAATGTGACTTTTGATCGGAGTATCAAAGCAAGGACTGCATCGTGGAAATGTGCGAGTGGTCATTCACCCACTGAGCTGGCACATAGAGTACAGGAGTACACAGTGCCTAACCACATCTGGGATGCGTATGAAGAGAAACTTTCCATGTGGCAGTGCAATGGATGGCTGTTACTATATTCCGAGGAAGAACTTGGCTCGCTCAAGGGGTTAATCCCCTTGATGGCAGTTGTGCAAGAGCACAAGGAGAATGTCTAGCCAGTGCTCAACTATTGGGAATTGAATGGCTTTGTAGAGGCATTTACTGTTAACACATTGGTGTACTTGCAAAGACTCAGAGAGTGGCAGTGACAAAGGGCCAATGTGTTGCTTATGAATCTGAGAAACGCCGACTTACAAATCTGCATCAACAAAGTGCTATGGCCTTTTCAAACAGTGATCATCAAAGGTAAACAGTTTTGCCCTACATGTGGTGCTGCTCATCATGAAATCTGTCATCACTGTGATAAGGTCTCAAGATCAGGAAATCAAGAGTGCCACCTCTGCATATGTTGCCAACATTTTTATTGACAAAAGCATAGTTTCTGCAGTATGCATGCGATAGTACTTTGCAGATTATGGATTAGTCTGTAAAGATCCGGAGTGACTGAAAGACGAGGCTAAGGTTCTGGGTCTGCAAGTCTGGGAGAGGATGACTCCCTCCGATGGAAATGGGGAAGTAAGGTTCCAGAAATCCCCCGCATAGTAACCCATCAGCATATATTTTCTCTGTGTGGAAAACTGGTTGGCCACTTCCCTGTGTGTGGCTGGCTTAGGGTGGCAACTGCATTTATTAAGCGCCAAGCAAGTGTGCTAAGAAATGAGACGGTGAAATCAGGGATGCCTTTTTCTGTTGTATGCTAGCGAAAACAATGGCCAGAGTATGAGAGTCAGATCCTGTCAGGAGAGACTGGTATGTAAATGGTGACGAGATGAAGGTCTGGGTGGTGCAAGTTTCGTGGCTACAGGAGTGGCACTGGTTGTAAATGGAAGCATTGTAGAAGATGCTTGTTGGTTGTGTCCAATTAATGATGCTAGGCACATCAATCTGACCGAACTTGATGCAGTGATTAAAGGAGTCAGCATGCATGCTTTGGTGGGTGTCTGACGCCCTAACAGGGAAGGTGCGTGTAAACACAAAGGTGGCTGGCGAGATGTTGGTGAGGCGGCATCTGGGAATGCTGCGAGCTTTGGTAGAGGAGTATGTGCTGACAATGGACATAACACTAAAATCCTGTCAAAACCGCGCTAACAGCTTCACCAGAGCACCACAAAGGTGGCTAGATCTGCACAAGAAAGGAAGAGAACCAATGCCGGAAAGTTGTACCACTGTAACAAGCCAATTAAGCAAAAGTCAGGTGTCTGACATCCACCAAAAGAGTGGCCACCCGGGCGTTAAGAGGATGCTATATTTTGCAAGGATCATTGACCCAATGATGCCCAAAGAACTTGTTAAATCAGTTGTCAGAGCCTGTGAAGCCTGCCAATTGATTGATCCAACATCAGTTAATTGGGGAAAAAAGGGATCTGAGTGTGAAGAAAAACTGTAGCAGGTTGCCAATGGATATGACCCATTATGATGGTAGACATTTTTTTTTATACTTATTGATTGTGTTTCCTCCTGCTTTGCAATATGTTGGCCACTGTGATGGCAAGACTCCATCAGTGTCATTCACCAGCTGGAGGTGGTTTTTTTATGGGCTACCTGCTGAGATATTGACTGACAATGACACTGCATTCACTTGCAGGCAATTTAAGGAATTTACGAGCAGCTGGGACGTGCATTTGGGGCTCCAGTGTGCTCACCAGGAATTGCATCATGGAATACAGTCACAGAAGCATCAAAACGATTGCAGCCTGGAAGAATTGTCCTGCATTGGAAGCGGTCTATTGGTACAATTTAACACCCAAGGAGAGCCTCTCATCTTCTACATTGCTGGCTGACATGCTACATAGGTACCACATCTGAGTGAGATACATTGATGCCATGCCCCCATCCTGAACTACAAATAACTGGAGGGAGATACGAAAAGGGGGATGTTAAATGGGTTAAGACCCCTCTCGGTAGGTGCATGTCCAAGTTTGAAACCGGGTCAATGGAACACTTTGTCATGTTAAAGATCTATACCCTTTTCGAGGATCACATCCCTCAGATGATGAAAGTGACACAGAAGATAGTGAGCAGCCAATCTACTTGGATTTGGGTTCAACAAGTGATCCCTCTGGCTTGCCGAAAAATCCCAACATACCCAGTGAGAGCTCCCTTGAGGAGGAGGAAATTCAAACGATCCCTCTTCGGAGGAGCACCCGAAACAAAAGACCACACCCGCAATGTCAGCGGAGAGTGTTGTAGATGTAATGGTCAAGAATTTGAATCCGATAATAAAGACAGTAATTACTTACCTTATTACTCCCATAAAAGAGTTCGTCTTTGGTGTGTGGAGCTTTAATGTAAAGAGAAAACAAGTATGCACTGGAACCACAATATTTATGCATATTGACCACGTGTGACCAGTGTGTTTGCCAACTATAAAAGAAGGGTGTAGTGAGGGTTGTGAAGAGACTCTTTGCACTCAAGGGAAAAGAGTAATATCGAAGATGGTGTTATCAGTAATTAATACGGAAGACTATTGGATATGGTGTTGCCCAGAGGGGTTTCAGCGAGTAACTGAGTTCCAATCATGGATTACTTCTCTCTCTTTGGTGTTGCTCTGTTGTTTTTTTTTTTTTTTGTTTTTTTTCTCTCTTCATTCTTCAGAGGTTTATACCTAAGATAGCATCTTTTAAGCCAAGTGACTGTAAATGGCCTAAGAACTTAGTTTGCCATATTTCATATTTTTCTTCATCTCTATCGAATAGGAGTCTGTTCTAGTGATTTCCATTATCCCTTCTGGGCCCTTAACCTGTTAAAGTTGGCATTCTGCTGTGGAAAAAGGATTAGGAATTGACAGACTCAAACAGAGGAAAGACGTGTGTCGCACAGAGTGGAGAAAACTTTATTAAGGGCTTATGGGATAGAAAAAGGGTAAACAAAAGGGAGATAATAGTAAGAGTTATTGGACTTCCAACATCAACTCATCATTTTATTTCATATTAATGATTTTGAGAACTTCCAAGATTTCTTAAGTACTGAAAACATAGTGGAGAAGCTCCTGCCAAATAATCAGTTGTATTGTGAAGTTTTGATCAAATTGAGCTGAAAGTAACTGTAATTTTTAATTCAATCTGTGTTAAATTTTAATTTTAGTAGAATGTAATACTTTCTATGTAACAAGATATGAAATTAATTCATTTGGTTGGTTGGTTGTGTTTTATGGCATATCAATCCTTGTGGGTTATTTAATACCAAATCTTGTTTATAAGTTGGCGACTGTAGACAAGGGTGACCTGAAGGCTCCTTTTTCAATAGCTACTACACATAGGCATAGGGGGATGTGCTACTCCATTCTCTGGATTGCTGCACTTTACCCTTGATCTGTACCTTATAATGCTGAGTGTTAAGCAAGGGGGCATCAAGTAGCATATTTTTGAGTCTTTGGTATGACTCGACCTGGGATTGAACCCAGGTCTCCCGGACCATTGGCGAACACTCTAACCATTATGCCAGGTAACATTGTTTTTAAATGAGCTAGAGCCTATTTGTTTGTACACAGTTAAGCGGTTTCAAGTATTATTAACACGAATAGTTCTATTTGCCACATTTAAATGGTTTTAATACTAATAATTCAATTTGATATTGATAATTTGTTTGCACACAGTTAAATGGTTTCAAGTATAGTAAAGGATTAAATAGTTCTATTGGTTCATAGATGGAACCCTAACAGGTACTACCACTCTGACCCAGAGTGGGCCTGGGAGTAATGGTATTGAAGGCGTACTCTACATTCCCCAAAGCTCCAAGATTGAAGCCTCACTATCAGATGGTTTAGTGTCATACCCAGGACACTTGTTAGTGGGGAATCTTAATCCTCTGCAGAGATGCGAGTAGTGTTTTCTTCAGTTCTAGCCAACTGAGCTGATAAGTTTATTTGCATTCCATAATAACATTTATTATAAGTGGGATATTTATTTTGCATTCCAAATTAACTTCATGTTATGATATCATATATCAGTATAGATATTTTGACAACAAAATTTGTAAAGAAACCAATTAGTATTATTATTATTATTTGATACAAACATACTACCAATAAAGAATGATGGGATTATTTCTGGATTGATTGGCACGTCTATTTAGGTTTAGTGTGGTGTCTGTATACTCTTTGAAAAGTAATTGTGTTTGATATATGTGATTACTTTTATTGCTTTACCTGAGACTACCTTGTCTATAGCTAAATATTAAGTTTTATTTCTATAAATCTACATTAGTGGAATTCATATCATATTAGTATATATTTACTCAACCTCTTTAGCATTGGCAGGAAGTAAGACACAATCCAATTTTTAAGTGGAGTACTGCTGGCTTGAATTTGAAGTTCCATTTCTCCTAGACTGGTTGCCTTGCTAGCCCAGTTTGCCCTACTGTTTACTTATTGAGAGGAGAAGAGATGGATTTCTGCCTTTCCCAAAGACATTAATGTAAAGTGAAACACAAACAGTTTAATTCAAGATTTTTCCTCTGGTCACAAACTCCATTTCCTATGATGATAACTGTAGCATTATGTTTGGATGTGACTGGAAAAAATGACACATCATAGCAAGATTTTTATTAGATCAATATATATCATGTTACAGGGTACTAGTTTTGTTTTGTTACTTGGTGAGGAGATTTGCACACATAATTTCTCTTTGCTTTTTTTAAGTAAAGGATCTACATAACATTCCAATAATCTGTTCTAATCATGAAATCAATCACCTTGAAATACTCCAATCGTTGATATGTTTTTTCATGTGATCCCTATTTTTCATCAGATATCTTTTTGTGTTTTTATCAAAAGTTTTTAAACATGTTTTGGTTTGGTTTATTTGTTTAATGGCATATCAACCTTTGTGGTTTATTTAATGTCCTTCTTGTAAAAGGACTGTTATGGTACTATTCAATTCGTACCTTTCCCCGTTAGGCCATTAATCCAAAAGTGAACATAATTGAGTGACCAAAGTTCAAACTCGCACAATGTCACAATCCAGCATGTTAACAATTAGAATTAGAAAAATGTGCTTGCCATGTGCCATTGTTGCAGTTTGTGATGATCCAAGAATTAATGTCACAATATGAATGGTCCCCACCCCACTGCTCCTTTCAATCATTGTCTCACCCCAATATATGTTTTAATATGAAATGAAAAGAAGACTTATTTAATTGAATAAGATTATAGAATAAATTTATTGACGACCTGTAATTAATTTTTTATGGCCTCATCAGCCTCTATTGCCCAGTCAGCTGGGGCTGTAGAATATACCGACTGCTTCTCTGCAGAGGGGTAAGACCCTCCCCACGAGTGTCCTGGATATGACACTAAACAATCTGATGGTGAGGTTCCAGCAATGCTGGAGCTTTGGGGAATGCGGAGTACCCCTTCATTGCCATCGCTCACAGGTCCACTCTGGCCCCGGAGTGGTAGCACCTGATAGGGCCCTATCTATGGGTTAAATAGAACCAACAGCATACTTATGCTAAAATGAATTGTTTGAGTAAACTGATTAGCTTGAAATAGAAATGTTTTTGACAATTAAACCGTACTTACATTTAAACTGCGTGCTTATGCTTAACTGAATTATTTGAAATAGAACTGGATTTACACTTAACCGAATTGTTACATATAACTGCTTGAATAGTTTGAAATGGAAATGTTTTTGACAAACTGTGTACTTATGCTAAACTGAATTGTTTTAAATAGAACAGATTATTTACATAAAAATGGATTTGGCATTAAATAAACTACAAAGGTTGATATGCCATAAAACCCAACAAACCAACCAAACAATCATCAGCCTCTAAAATGTAAACAAATGTTGAGAGTAGGATTTGAACCTCAAATATTGACTCTTTTGCTTTATATTAACTGATTATTTTACCATTGATTTTTATATATCTTATGCATGTTCTTAAAACTAATTGAGAGATGACAGTGTAGAGCATTTTAGCACTCACCATCTACTCAAGGATCCATTAATGATTCTTTTGATCTATATAACACTGTATGGACTGCTATTGACTGAAAATCTAATCTCTTTGATAGAATAAAACAAGAATTCTTTCAAGCTGTAGTCATGTTAGTATTATTGTATAGCTATCCCACCTTGACTTGAATAAAAAAACCTAGAGAAAAACCTAGATAGGAACTACATGAAGATGCTGGATGCTATTTTGAATAAATCTTGAAAGTAGCACCCCACAGAACTGCAGCTGTATGGTCACTTGCCTCCTATCTCATGAACCATCCAAGTAAGACCAGACATGCTGGGTACAGCTGGAGAAGCAGGTCCAAACTCCTTAGATACATGGACACACCACCATCATCATGTCGTGCCGCAAGCACGGATATCCCTGACCCTCTCTCGACACTTCTCCCTATCATTCATCGCCTCTGGCATGTCTTCTGGGCTACATCCCGAATCCTCACACAGTTGCTGTATGTAGGTTCAAGCTGGCCGTCCTGCTTTTGCCCGGCCATATGTGGGGGTCCATAGGGGTACATCACTTATGAGCTCGTCCCTGCTTCTCCAGCAGTGTCCTGCATGTCTGGTTCGTCTAACTTGGATAGTTTTCGTGATGGGAGACAGGTGGCCATATAGTTGGTGCCTTGTGGGGTGTTGCCGTCAGGACTTGTTCAATATTGCTCACAACATTCTTGTGTAATTGCCGTCTAGCTTTTTCTCCAGCCGTTTAGTTAGCGTCCAAGTAGTGCATCCATACAGCAGTATCGATACGACCGCTGCCTGGAAGAAACTGTGTTTCATTTTATCGGTCAGGTCTGATTTCCATATGATCTATAGCTGTCCATGCCTTCGTTAGCCGCGTGTCGATGTCTTTTTTGGTTGATGAGACACTGCTTCCTAGGTAGGTGAATTTGTCTACCAGTTTCAGAGAGGTTCCCTCTAGTGTGGAGATGTCACCTGCTTGATTATAGCACATATATTCCGTTTTGTGTGCATTGACATGGAGGCCAATGCCTGCGGCGGCTCGTTCCAAACTATGCAGTAGTGTTTCGGTTTGGTTGGGTGTATTTGCCAGTATCGCTATGTCATCGGCGTAGTTGGCGTCGGTAATTGTTTTTGCGGGGTACCTTCTGCTTCTTTTCTTTGTCAGCTCGAAACCGTTCTCTCTGATTTTGTCAATCGATGTTCTAAGCACGTAGTCTAGACAGATGATAAAGAGGTATGGGGCTAGCGTGTCCCCTTGTAGTACTCTTACTACAATGTCGAAGTATTCTGTGTCTCCATCTGGTGATCGTACTTTCACTTTGGTGTTTCTATAGAGAATCGTTATTGCTGCTACGGTTTCTTTAGGTAGGCCGTACGCTAGTAGGATTTGTTCCATCTTCCCTCGGTGAATGGAATCGAAGGTCTTGATAAAGTCGACAAATAGTAATGTCGCCTGTAGGTTTTTTGCCCGTATGCCTTCAAGGATTCTACGGATGGTCAATATTTGTGAGGTCGTGGATCTATTTCTTTGGAAGCCATTTTGGCTTTTCCTAAAGATGTTTTCGATTTTGGGTTCTATGCGGTTTCGTAGTAGGGCATTGTAAATTTTGGCTGCTATGGATGTAAGTGTTATACCTCGGTAGTTCTTGGCTAATCCGAGGTCACCTTTTTTAGGGAAGGGGAGGATGCATCTCTTCATCCATCTGTCTATCGGATTTTAATTATAGACTGCGTTGCAGTGTCGGAGCAATATGTCGTCGAATTGTCTGGTCTTCCATACTTTTGGGGGAATCTTGTCCAGCCCTGTAGCTTTCCTATTTTTAATTTTTCTAATAACCGAGTCGAGTTCTTCTTGAGTGAACGGTTCTAGTTTAATGTCCAATTGCTTACTAATAATTCTGGTGATTGGTTCATGCGTAACTTTCGGTGGGTTTCCTAGTAGGTTTTCGAAATGCTGTTTCCACAGTTTTATTCTTTCCTGTTGGTTTGCAGCTTTCAATTTTGCTTTGGCTGTGCTCTTCCTTCTACTCACTTCATTTATTGTTTGCCAGGCTATCCTAGATTGCCTATCTTCCACTGAGTCTCTAATCTTATCTATCTGATTTTTGTATGTATTCTGTCTGTTCCTTTAGATATATGCCTGCTAATTGATATTGTGCCTTTTTTAGTTTTTGGGTATTTGTGTTTGTTGGGTTCTTCCGATAGCTTTTGGAGGCTGTTTTCACGTGTGCACGTTTTTCTCTCACTGCTAACGTTTCCCATGGGACTATATTTAGTTCTAGGTTTTGTTGGAATACACTTCGCTTCCGCCTCGAGGTGCGCGTTGACGAAATTCTCATATTCGTCATTTGGGGTACCTTTTTCTGTCTTCTCTTGTAGTGTCTCGAATCTGTTTCTCAATTCTACTACATATTTATCTCTTATATCTCTGTTGTTGGGAAGGGCACAGTCATAGTGTTTGGTGGTCGCTGTTCGTGTGGCGTTTTTTCGTAGGCTTAGTCGTATTTTTGCCGTGACTATTCGGTGATCGGAGGACACACTCTCGAAAGAGGAGTATGCCTCGCAATTAATCGTGCTATTTTTCCATTTCTTGTTTATAAAGACGTAGTCTATGTGTGCTTTACTATTGTTCGCGTATGTGTAGGTCCATAATTTTCCCTCCCTTTTTTGATAGTTTGAATTGAGGCATGTTAATCTATCATGAAATCTGTTATATGTTGTCCATTCCTATTTGACGTGTTGTGTAGGCTGTATTTGTTGTTTCCGTTTTTCCCGATTTGGGCATTCATATCTCCGCCAATGACTAGCATGTTGTGTTTCGGAATGCTACGCACTAGAGAGGATAGCTCATCGTAGAACATAGCTGCCATCATGCTAGGTTGTATTCTCCCAATGCTATTAAGTGTTTTTAACGCTCTAGGTCCTATAAGCATTCCTACCCCTCCTTCTGTGGCAAAAAAAAAAATAGACACACCAGTGTTGGCTAATCTGCAAAGAACCATGTTCATCATGGTGGACTTATCAAGAGTGACGGACAATAGAGATGGATGGTAAGAGTCAAGGGAATCTTTGCTATTAGCATGACTTAATCACCAAGGATAATATCCTCCTCACTTTGATATTTTCTTCAGGCTACTGTGTGGTGTCACAAATCAAGATTTAAAATTTCTTTTTAACCTTCTTGAAGTCTTGTACCATCTTGGGGTAACTAAGTTTTAACATTTAGTAAAATTTAAAAATCTGCCATGTTCAGTTGAAGATATTAGAAAAGTGATAGGGGCTTGCAGGGTTTGTGTGGAATGCAAACTAAAATTTTGTGTTTTGAATCTGAATGAACTCATTAAAGCCACTCAACTTTTTGAAAGGTTAAACATTGACTTTAAAGTTCCTCTTCTGAGTACTGACAAAAATATGTGTATTTTTTTTTTTTTTTAAGCATAGTTGATGAGTTCAAAATTCTCTTTTGTTTATCCATATGCAGATATGACTACTTATGCCATCAAAAAATGTCTGCCAGTTATTTTTCCTATCTGCATATGTACATACTGACTAGGGAACATCTTTTATGAGCAAACCTGTAATGGGATTGCTCGGCATAGGATTACACGCTACAACCCACGTGGTAATATTCAGGTTGATAGATACCACGGGATTATTTGAAAAGCAATATGTCTTGAAAACTTTACATGACTTTATTCTACAGCTAGAGCATTGCAAAGTTAATATGTTCTGCATTGAACAGCATTAATTATATAACAGCCTCCAATTTAAAATTTGTGCCTTGTCTTCATTTTGTCCTCTGTACAATGAATTCTTCCTTGTTGTAGCTGTGTTAGTATTATTGTATGGTTGCACCATTTGGACTTTAATGAAATCATTGGAGAAAAAGCTAGCTGGAAACTAAGCTAGAATGCTGCATGCTGTTTTGAACAAATCCTTGAAGCAGCACTTTATAAAACAGCAGCTGTGTAGCCACTTACTTACCATCTCACAAACCATCCAAGTCAAACAAGATATGCTGAGCACTGCTGGAGAAGTAATTATGAACTCTTGAGAGCGATGTTCTCCTATGGACACCTACATGCCAACCAGCAAAAACTTACATTCATCAACTCCGTGTGCACTCTGCCGTTTAGATGACTTACCATGAGTGATGGCTGATAAAGATGAATGGTGAAACAGAATAAAGGAAACCATGATGTCAGCTTTCCTTGATGACGACGACGACATGACTGTGACCAATTGCAGATTTTTAGAAATGCTATTTACTCTCTGGAGAATCACATTTATCTTGGCCTTCCGTCGGTAAAAAAACGAAAAACAAATATTGTCTCTGAAAGAGCAAATCAAGAACACCAAATGTTAAACAGAAGATTAAACAAAAAGTAAAATATTTTTGTAAAGTGCTTAAAAATTAATGATGATGAGAATTCATAATTTATAAATTCCTGAGAAAATAAATCGCTGGTTTAAAATATTTTTTTTTCTTTTAAACTTTATGAATATCCAATTCCATCTAATTTTGATATTTTGTGCAGTTTCTGAAGGAACATTTAGAACTCTGTTGAATTTGTGTAAAGTTATTACTTTTATTTTTTATTCTTTTTTTGCAATTCTATAATCTTGAGATTTACTAAGCTTATCTGGCTCTAAGCAAAATGAGGAATAGGAAGATTATCATACTAAATTTTCAAATGTAGTAGGCTTGCCTAGAAAATCAACATCTTATCGTGAGTTGAACACTAACCTCTAGCACCAGTTGAAACTTTATAACTATTTTAGACATGAAGCAGGTAAACTTCTAGAATCTCACTTGCATTATTATAACTTCATTTCATCAAGAACTGTAAACAAAACGAATATATCTAAGTGCATTAGAGTCCAACACTGGTGTGACTTTCCTGGCGAAACAAAACGAAGATATCTGTTTCTCTTTGCCTGTGTATCTAACTACTTCGTCGTCTTCTCCTTCTTCTGCGTTGTCGTCATGGTTGTTGACTTGCACGTAGCAGTTTCGTAAATCGCCGAGATCGCACTGACCCCCCCCCCATAGCCGCCTTTCATGTTTTATATCTTTTCCCGGCCGGACATTTGCATGAGAAGTGCGTCAAATTACCCGTATGTTTTAGACACGATAGTCTGTTATCTGTCCACTTTTCAAAATTTTTTGTCCTTGAACCCGGATGAACACATGCCCCCTTGATCTTCTGATCACAACTCTCAGTCGGACTTGATTGGGGACGACATTTGTGTGTACGGAATTGGCACGTTTTGCGCGGTGGCAGGGCGGCGTAGGCGCACACTCTTTTGTATCGAGGGGAAAGGCTTCCACACTCATCTTGCGTCCCCTCATTCCGATCGAACACTGTACAACTCGGAGCGGGCATCTTCTGCCGAGTGCTCCTCATGAACGGGGCGGCAAGAGCGTCACTCTCTGATGAAATTTCATCTGTTGAGGGGGTCATCTGGTTTCGGTTTGGTGGCGTTCAAAGTGTCATCCAGCGGGGTAGTTCGCAACGCAGCTGGTATTTCGTTCTCCGCCAGCTGATCGAGGCTGTTGCACACCGTGCAACTTCAGGTGGGCCTCTTCTATCGAGTGCTCCTTCTGAGCGAAACGATAGGGACGTCATTTTCAGAGGAACTTGGATCTGTCGAGGAGTCATCCGCCTCTGGCCTAGTAGTGTCTGGAGGGGTAGGCCATAGTCTGATTGGTATTACCCCCCCCCCCCCGCTGACTGATTTTCACTGTCGGTTTCACTTTCGGCCGATGGGATCGGCCCCTGAAAAGGGTGTAGGTCTTTTATATGGCGCAGAACTCCATTGACTGAGTGATGACTGACCACACCGGTTACTCGCCCGTGCTTGAATTTGGTGGTACTCCGACTGCCCGGGTATTTTATCCAGACGATATCACCCACAGCGTATGGTCCGCGCTTTTCTTCGTTGTCAGGTACTTGTAGAGCATGGATCCCCTTTTCTCGAACTCGGTGCCTATAAATGGCATTGGCAGGTGTGGTTGCCGGGGACTCACCGTCCTTGGGCCTCTGAAATGGTGCCCTCTTTCCCGGTCGCAATTTTCTTAATGTTGCGATGACTTCTCTCTGCGATGCCGTTGCCCGGTGGTACATATGTACATCACAGCCGCAGCCGGACCTCCATTCCATCGAGAACTGTTTGACGTGTTGGCTACAGAACACAGGGTCATTGTCGGTTAATATTTCCTTCGGTGCACCTCATTCGAAAAAGATTGAGGATAGTTGGTGAATAACGCTGGATGAGTCCTGTCGTGCAAACCGCAAGCCTCCAAACCACAAAACGTGTAGGCTCACATTCGATAAGAGTGAGGAAGTGGTTGCCGCCATAGTGGGTGATATCCATTCTTACCCTTTGCCACGCATTACTTTCTCCTAGCTGACCTTTTTCCACTGCACCGGTGCTGGGTCAATCGATTGGCACGCCTCACATCTTTTCACTGCCATCCTAACATCTGCTTTGTCTATAGCGGGGTTAACCATTCTAGCGAAATAGAGCGTCCGTTTAATTCCAGAATGCTCACATTACGCTAAGAATCCAGGCTGTGTGCGATGGCAGCACACGGTTATTGCAGAGGCTCGGATCCTTTCCGAGTAATGATTAGCCACCGTTGCGGAACCCGAGTCAGTGCATCTGCTTTATTCATGGTCAATCTAATCAGTGCTACGTCTACAACTAAGTTGTATTTCTTGATGGTTTCGGCCAACGTGGCCAGCCGCTACCGTATCGGCATTTTACTTGATGCCTTGGTAGTCAGTCGAGCCTTTCGGTTAGTGCATCAGTTATCCACCGATGGGTACGCACTGAGTCTGTGACGATGTGAAGCCCCCTAGCTTAACTCCCTTTATAGTGGCGTCAAGTTCAGCCAGGTTTATGTGTCTTGCATCATTTTCCGGCCGAAACCAACAAGCATCTTCCACGATGGCACCGTTAGCCTCAAGGGTAACTCCCATGACAAGTGAGCTAGCATCCACCTAAAATGTGAATTCATTCCCGTCGACGCATCAATCTCCTTGCCCTGGATCATCCAGAGTCACTCTAGCCACGGTTTCGATCAGCATGCTTCTCAGGGTAGCATCTCGCACTTCACTGTCCCATCATGACGACACAGAGGTTGCACGTCATTTTATCACCGTCACCGCCACACGGGAATATCGCTCACCAGTTTTCCACACACAGAAAAGGTGCTCCGACGAGTGATGACAGGTGGAACATCCGGAGTGGCACCGCCCTCCTCTGACGAAATCTCACTCCGTTGACGTGTAGTCCTAGCACTTTCGCCTCATTTTGGAGAGGCTCTGTCTCCATGCATGTCAACCCGAAACGCTCAAAATGTTTTTGACCGCCTAAGAAGACATAATATGTTCATTGACGAAGACGTTATCAATGTAGGATGATGTTGCCTTTTGAATGTTCTCGTCCTGCACTTTGACCGCATTCTTGATTGCCGTCATGATGTTAGGAGCCACGTTGAGACCAAATCCCAGTCGGGTAAGGCAGTATCTTGTCCCCTTAATTTTCACGGTTTGAAACGGCCACAGTGATCTTTCAATGTATTTGTCAGTAAGCTCGGCGCTGGTCTAACACCGATATCCGATCCCTGCCCCCGCCACTCCCTCAATTTGTGCGCACAAACGTCCGCGACGGCCGTATACGCTTCAACGTGCTTATTAAGTACACGATAATCCATGGCCAGACGAACCTTTTGTTTGTTCTCCTGCACAATCGCCATTAGCGGTATTAGGCCTTTAGGAGGTCCAAGTTCGTCCTCCGGGCACGGAACCAGACTGCTGTTCTGAATCCAAGCTTGCAACTCCTGCTTATATTCACCTTGGAGTCGCTTAGGGGTGGGATATTCTGAAAGCCTGTTTTTCAGAGATACTAGCGGCTGGTCGCCAGACCATTTCCATGATGCGGTCCATATACGCTTGCCCTCGTCATATTCGGTGTGAAAGTCGGGCTCGTCAAGGGTGATAGCAGCATAGTTCGGTGTTCCATGCTGGAGAAATCTCACTTCGCCGGTGCCCGTCATGGCCATTCCACCCGTTGTGTGATCGCATCCAGCCCAAGCAGCAGGTCACATCCAAGCAGCTCCCTATCTACAACCAGAGCTTGTACAGCGACTGAGGGCCCATTGTCAATACCAATTCGGACCACACTCTCTCCACAACATAACAACGAACTCCCACCAACAGTTAACATGGGACCTCTGTTGCAGGGCCAATAAGAACGTTGACCCAGCAAATTATTTTTTGTTGTTCGTGTGAGTGAATTGACAATCGGAGGTTACAGAATTATGGTCTTATAAACAATGGAAATAGTAGAGACGATTGGTGGAATAGTCACCGAAGGTAGAGATTGCTGGTGGTCGTCGTTGTTAATAGAGACAGCTGATGATCGTCGATTGGTAGAGACAGCTGGTGATCGTCGTTTGGTAGAGACAGCTGGAGGATCGATGTCTCGGTTGTGCAGTACTGTGGTTTAACCAGGGGGTGTCGATGTAGTCTCAAGTGTTGATGCTAGTCCGAGCAGTGAGTCATTCATAGACTAGATGTGGCAATGCTGGAGCTGGTCTGCAGTTGGTGCTAGTAGCTTGGTCGCGCAGAAACGAACGAGTGGGCTAAGACTACCGTGCCTTACCTCTATGTAGGCGATGAACGAATGAGTGACTAAGACTACCATGTCTTAGCTCTGCGTAACCGAGGAACGGATGGGGAAACTGTTGCTAAGTACCGTGCCTAAGCGCTGCGCGCGCGGGAACCGACCGAAATGGTTAAGACTGGATGGTCTTATTATCCTCTTCATGTTTGCCACCAGGCCGTCTACTTCGACAAGTTCATGGGAACTGTCAGAGATACTCCAAAACTAGGGAGGGGGACCTCTAATTGTCCTTAAAAAAACCTTTTCGCATATCTACGTAGGTATAAGGCGGATGCGACCACTAGATGTAGGATCAGGCCTTGAGAGCTTCGCTTACGAGTCCGAATTCTAAAGAACTGTACCAACGGGCGAGCCAATTTGACTGCTGAAAATCATATCACCTTACTGGGGCCGCGTGGACAGAAAGTTCGTTCATAAAAAATGTCAGTGGTAATACAGTCCTTCGTTAGCTTGAAATAGGCTTCTGAAGATAATCCATTTTATTTTAATATAATGACTTTCGCCAGACTGACACTGTTTATTTTGTAAAAAGATAGATTTTTTTTCTTTCTTCGCTGGTGCTGCTAGTCAGGGCTACGGATGATTTCATCATTTCTGGTCGTAGCCGGACGTAGCGTTTTTAAGGGATTGGAGTGGTCTGTTTTTTTACGTTTTTGACAGGGCACGACACCACCTTGCTTTCCCACATCTGACAGCATAACTTGCATACCAGGGTTTAAGTGCAGTCAGTGTGCACAAGCGCTGTGTGCTTCTTTCCGTTAATACGCACGCCAACCGTATTTATCGCCCTGTTTACTGGGGGTTTGGGGAAAAAACTGGCGCTGAAGTCTTGTCCCCTTACTCGTTTCTCCGGACACTCCTAGGCTGTGTCCTTGTTTTTTGCATTTATAGCCCAGGGCTGGTATTTTAGGCGTGCCCCCCACTTTCTGTATGGGTTTATGTCGAAGAAGGCAGTCTCTAGCCAGGTAATTGGGCCCATCACATTTATAGCAAGTTATCAGTGAGTCGGTCTCCTTCGTCTGACACTGCGATAGTCGTGCATCTGCTGCTTGTTCCACAGTTATGGGGCCCGTCTTCAGAATCGCTCGTGCTACCACTTCCGAGATGTTCATGTCATTCACCTGGGACGAAGCTCTGAGTAATTCCTCAACACTTTTAGGCATGACTTCGATAAATGCACGCGTCAGGCCTTTTTCCGACATTCCTCCAAACAGGTTTTTCCAGACGTAACTTGCGTGCCATGAACTGCTTCCAAGCAGAGATCGAGTCTAAGGGAAATGCCGTGTACAAAGTACTTTTAATACAAGCGAAGTCCCTTCTCTTGTCTTCGCTTAATTGTTGATAGACTGCATACGCACCCCCAGAGAGGTGCATTGGAACTACGCATTCTATGCACTTTTACGTCACTGAGATGACAAATTAACGCCGCCTTCTCAATCCATTCTTGCACGGATAGGTCAGAATCTTGGCCGTCAAAAAGTGGTATTAGCTTAGGGTCGAAGCTTAACGACATTGCCGAAATAGTTTGTAAGCAAAACGAAGATATCTGTTTCTCTTTGCCTGTGTATCTTACTACTTCGTCGTCTTCTCCTTCTTCTGCGTTGTCGTCGTGGTTGTTGACTTGCACGTAACAGTTTTGTAAATCGCCGAGATCACACTGTATTTGTCAACCGTCCCACCAACCGGACGAGTGTGGTACAAGGCCTTTTTTCGGTGGATCCGGGCACAGGGCCGTAGCCAAGACGCGCCCGGCGGCTCCAAAAATGCCTTGGGCGCTGTCGCCATTCCCATAAAGTGGGGCGCCTCAGGCGCCAGGCGATAAACCGAGCCCCCCCCTCCAAGGAGGTTTAGAACCTGAGGGGATAGCCCCCTGAGGCTCGAGGATACCAGTCAGGGCGATTAGCCGCGATCGCACTCCCCTAATGGTCGCCTCATGTTTTATATTTTTTCCCAGCCGGACATTTGCATGAGAAGTGTCAAATTACCCGTATGTTTTAGACATGATAGTCTGTTATCTGCCCACTTTTCAAAACTTTGCGCCCTTGAACTCGGATGAACTCAAGAACTAATCAGTCTCTCTTCTATACAAAGTTTAATTTATTAAGAGGTCTAAATAGCATAATCTCTCTGATGCAGATGGAATAGGAGAACATGATCTTTTTGAAAGAGATTTGTATTTACTGGGCATGAGATAAGCATTTTGGGGATTAACAAATAAAGTTTTCAAAAAGAAGAAAACAAATAATAGAATACAAAAATAAAATAGAATAAAAATATCGATAATTCCATTTCTGCCAAAGTTTAACAAAAAGTAACAAACAAAACCTCAAAGGCAGACACCATACAGGCATAAATCAGAGCCTCATAGCATAAAAATTGTCACTTGTGTGGTTCAGTCTTTAGAATTGGGCCGCTGAAATACGTCTCTATAGAGAAAAAATAGTGATTGAAAATCTTGCTATTGGGTTGTTTGGAAAATAATCTGTGATTTATTCCTGAATTAATAAATTTAAACAGTGTTTTGATTTGTCAAAATCTGATCCCTGAACATCTGTGCATTTCTCCTATTGATTAACAAGGTTATTTTTCTTGCATGATAAAACTTTAAAGGTTTTGATGCCAAGAAATCTTTAAATGCAGTTGTTACTTCTCTAGAATGGAATATTTTTTGGTGTGTGTAGTTAAAAAAGAAAAAAATGGTGTCCAGATGCTTGAAAAAAAAGTAATTGTTGAGTGAGAGATCAAGAGAATATAGTGGATGTACGATAGTCTCATATTCCAAGTCAGTGAGCTTCTGCATCTTGACAATATGTATAGCACTAATGATTATCATGAAGCAAAATTATAACCAAACTTGAACTCCTGCAAAAAACTAAATGTATGACTTCTTTTTTTCCTTTTCAGGATTAGGGCCATAGAACCTTCAAAAAGAAGTGATAGAAAATTAATACTAATCATTAGGAATGTAGTGTTTATGATTACCGAATCTGAAAACGGTTTTCAAAGTTTCATTCTGGTAATGCGTCATTGAGAGATGGACCCAGACCAGGACGTTGCCCAGTCGGCTGGGGCTGTAGAATATACCGACTGCAAGACCCCCCCCAACGAGTGTCCTGGATATGACACTAAACAATATGATGGTGAGGTTCCAGTAATGCTGGAGCTTTTGGGAATATGGAGTACTCCTTTATTGCCATCGCTCGCAGGTCCACTCTGACACGGAGTGGTAGCACCTGATAAGGGTCCTATCTATGGGTTCAATAGAACTAAGTGGTGGTTGGAGTTTACTGGGTTTTTTTTGCATTTGAACTGTGTATTTATGCTGAATTGTTTAATATAAAACTGTTATTTCAAATAATTCAGTTTAGCATAAGCATGCAGTTTAAATTTAAGTACGGTTTAATTGTCAAAAACATTTCTATTTCAAGCTATTCAGTTTAGTCAATTCAGTTTGTAAAACTGTTTTGACATTTAACTGTGTGTAAACAAAATCTGTACTGAAACTTAGCTGAATTAGAACTGTTTGAATAAACTGAATAGCTTGAAATAGAAATGTTTTTGACATTTAAACTGTGTACTCCTGCTAAACTGAATTGTTTGAAATAGAACTGACTATTTGCATAAAAATGGATTTGGCGTTAAATAACCTACAAAGGTTGATATGCCATAAAACTCAAACAACCACCCAACTACTTCTAAAAGGATGGCTTTGGTATTAAATAACCCACGAAGGTTGATATGCTATTGAACAAAGAAACCAAACCTAAATGCCATCTAAATGAATTTCTGGACGTTTTTCAAGAAATTTTTATACATTTACCAGAAAGTAACAAAATTCAAAATAAAACATTGAGTTACTATTGAAAGATGATTAAAAAGAACAATTTAAACATTAAAATTCTTCATTGAAGAAGCATTATCAATTACACTGGTTTACAAAAATAAATTTTGGGTCTGAGGCAAGAATGGGGATAGCTGTTTTTTTGTTAATTTGGGTGTGCTGAATTCAAATTTATAAATAGTTTTGCTCTATCACCTCTAGTTTTCTAGCTTTTAAATTGTCTCATTTTAGTATAAACAGAGAATATATGTGCATATTTCAAGAGTTGCAGCAGCTTATAACAGATAAAACAGGATAGATAAAGAACACTGATTGAATCAATATACTTGGATGACACAATCACACAATTTATAGTACCACAGACAGTCAAAAGTGTGTTTTCTTAGAAGATCTGGTGTATTCTGCCTCCGGGATGTCACGCAAGAGCATCCAGCAGAAGTCTCCCATCATGCCGGGGTTCCATTTGCCTTGATAGTTGCTCTCCATCTTCGTATTACCTTGGTAGAGTATTTCTCCATGTTCATCACTCACTGCTCCAAGGTTTGGCGGGAAGAAGTTAAGGTGGGAATGGAGAAAATGAACCTTGAGTGACATTCGGCACCCCATATCCTCGTAAGACTTTAGCAACTTCTCAATACAGGCTTGGTAATCTGGTACGCGTGTGTTACCAAGGAAGCCACTACAGACTGACTTGAATGCTTCCCATGCTCTCAGTTCCTTTAAACTCCTCAAAATCAGTATCCTTCAGCACTTCTCGGATTTGAGGTCCGACAAAGATGCCCTCTTTGAGTTTAGCAGCACTAAGACCTGGGAACACAGTAGACAAGTGTTGGAAAGCAGCACCATTTTTGTGCAACGCCTTCACGAAATTCTTCATCAAACCAAGCTTGATGTGAAGAGGAGAAAGAAGCACCTTATTCATGTCCACTAGAGGATTCTCCTTGAGGCTGTGTTCGCCAGGAACAAAAGTGCTTCTAGACCCCCAGTCTTTCTGCTTGTAATGCTGGGACACAGCTCGACTATCCCAGAGACAGAGAAAACAACAGTACTTTGTGAAGCCCGCTTGCATACCCATTAGAAGACCAATGACCTTATTTGTTCCGATTCCTGAAACTGGTGATCCTTACATCTTCCTGGACTAGGTTCCACTGTTTAAGCCGAGAAGCCAAGAGCTCTGGCTGCTGTTTTGACAGATACAAATCACGAGCAAGATCATTCGGGTCTTCTTGCGTGATCCAGTGTGGCTCATTGCCACTTGTTCCTGAATATGTAGACTCAGTATCTTCCAAAGATATTGACTCGGCAGAATCCTCCCTTGAAGGCATTTCTTCACCTGATGAGGAAAGAAGATCCTTATTTACTGGAGGTGTGGGTACAGGGAGATCATCTGGATGGGGAACGGGTCTCATAGCAGATCGAAGGTTGGGATATTTGATCTTTTTCCTAGAAGATGCATTGAAACCAGTTATATTAGTTAAACAAAAATAACAATAATCTGCGTGGTTTCGCGGCTCTCTCCAAACCATCGGGACTGCAAAGTTGAAAGCCGCTTTCTTGCCATTAAACCATGCAGTTAGTCCATTGTAGCAGGGTTTACAACAGATGTGTGGAACCCAAGACTTGTCCTAATCACCAATTTTACAGTGAAAATAGTGAAAGTAGGCGGTTCGACGCTGTGCAACTGTTGTGAAGTCCCCACACACGTAGCAGAAAGAATTGGCCTTGTTGGGGCATCTTCGACATTTTGACGTGCTTGAAGCCATTGGAGAATCTGAAAATATAACAAAGTAAAACTAAATGTGCATTTGAAAATGTAATACTAATATTTAGTAACCCAAAAGATGTGTAACACGATAGTTGAGGGATACCAACCTCCTGCGCCGCCTGCGAGACAACCTCTTCCAATGACTGCCTTAACTGTCAAAATCCGTCTTGATATATATATATATATATATATATATATATATATATATATAATGCTATCACTTACATTTAGTGCATAATAACTAAAAAATAAGCCACAAGTCTCACAATATTAGAATTAACCCTGAATTCATATACGCCTTTATGTACCGTATATGTACAAAATGCACACTATGCATATCTAAAAAAAACTAGAGTTGATGAGTAAAAACGGATTTCAAATTTGAATTCAGCAACCTCAAATTAGGTAAAAAGGGGTATTTTTGTGCTTGCCTCAATTTCTTTGTAAACCAGTGTTATTATTGATTTTTTTACCGGTATTTCCCTCATAATTTCAGTTGCTTTTTATCATTTCATGATTCTTAGTAATCTACATTTTGTTTTAATAATTTTTAACTTCAATTGTGAAAAAAGTTATTTTCTCATAAAGCAAAGCTATCAATGTTTCTAGTTTCTGTTTGAAATAATAAAGAGAGAATCTCCATGTTGTATTGTTTAAAGTGCTCGACTGAAACATTGTAATAAGTGAATTGGAACTCAATTTATGCTATTGCCTTCATTTTCGAGACTAATACATATGGGAAAGATATGAACTCCCCTGTCCATCAAGCTATGTGTTAAATAGTGCCACGACTGGGTATTTGTTTTCTTTCTAAGACGGTGTGGCACAGGGTCTTTTTTATAGTGGGCGCCGAGCCTGAGCCGAATCACAAATGCGCGGTGGGAACAAAAATACCTTAGCCCTGTTGACATTCCCTTAAAAAGGGACGCCTCAGGCACCAGGCAATAAGCCTAACCCTACCGGAGCAATTGAAAGCCTGTGGGAATGGCAGCCTTCGCTAGGAGTGCGGGTTTTTCCAACCACACTCTAATATCCTTCTACAAGGATGGCTTTGGCATGCTAACAATTACACAATCCGAGTTATGTTGTTAATTTTATCAGTTATTTCTCTTGGATTAATCGCATTGTTTTGACTCCTCATGATTTTTCGCTTATTCATTTATTCAATTTTAATTTGTAATTTCTGTTGCTGAAAAAAAAAAGAATGAATAAAAAAAGTCAATATGTATAAATTGTAGATGAGGATCTTTACTGAACCCGACCACAAGTAGTACAAATATTTCAGTTTCGTATAAAATACCTGAGAAGTAGCCTTAAAAATATTGACGGGATTTGTTTGGTGGCCAAATAAATGGTCACTTTCTCCGAAGTTCTTTCTGAGACAAATTTGTATTATTTTGAATTAGGAGATAATACCTATTTTAGGGGTTTGATTATTATCATTTATCTTTTAATAAAGTCTTTTTCTGATTTAGAGTAGTTTTATTTTTCTGTCTCTTTTGTTTTTTGTGTTGAGTTGAAGAAGGAAGACTAAAATTATTTAGAAGAAAATAAATGTTTTAATTCAAAACAAATTATTATCATGATTTGTGATGTTTATTGTTTATGTTGCTAAACTGTTATTTGTATCGTTTTATTTAAGTTTTATTTTAAATCTATATTGTATTTTCATGTTTTATGTTGCATTTTTTATTTTGTGTAAAAAAAGAAAGAAAAAAATGAACCTAATATGACACTTTACAATTTTCCCCATTTTTCTCCAGGTTAAAATTTTATCAGTTAAATTCAAATAACTATTTTAAAAATTGACATAAAAATTAAAGCAAAAAGAATTTTAATATATTTTTACAATTTATCATTTTTCAAATTATTTACTAATTTCCATTAAAAAAATTTTTTTTCAATATTTAAACAGCTATTGTCACTATTTAAAAATTTTTAAAAAATTATTAGAAAAAATTAACATTTAAAGTTCTGGAATGTTAAATTAAATCGAAAATTAGAAGTAAAAATGCCTTCCCTTAATTAGACATTAAACTCCAGCTTCTAGGCAAGTAAAACATACAATCTTTATCCTATTTACCAACCCCTCCACTCGGGCAGGATATGACACAAGGTCAATTTTTAAGCGGAGTTTAACAGGTTTTAATTCAGAGTTTTCCTTCTCCTAGACTAGTTGCCTAACCAAGGCTGAAGAACCTAGTCTGTCCTACTATTTACCCATAGCTGGAGGGAGAATATTTGGATTCATACCTTTCCCAAGGGTATTAGTGCTATGTGAAATGCTATCAGTCTCGTCCAGGATTTGAACTCGTGTCGCCGTGTTCATTTCCTACGACGATAACAATTACACCTCGGGCACCTCCACAAAACATACAATCTTTATGGAGCATGAAGCCCCATAGCTAATCAGACATTAAACTCCAGTCATTTTTTTATTCTTTGTATTTGATTTTCGACGTGTATTTTTTTGTTAGATACTGTTTTATCTAAAGACAAAAACATCACAAATCATGAGCTTAAGCAAAAACAAGTTGTTTTGAATTAGATTTGAACTATGACAATACTTCTAAATTTTTCTCACTTTTAGACCACCTTCTTCAACTCTACCTGTTTTTTGCTTTCTTTTTTAAAAAATAGTTTTCATTTCTCACTTGTTTCTCACCATTAAAAAAATCGTTTTTTGTCCGCTCTCGTTCGTCTAAGGAAATTTATTTTGGGGGGCTTCCGTATCAATATGTTAGAGAAAGCATATAAAAGTATTTTTTTTGTTCACTAAAGCTCTTTAAACTGATAAATCAATCAACTTTTAACCGGCCACCATTGAGTTAGTTATTTACTTAACTTAGTTTGGTACAAGGCCAGAAGTATGGGCACTCGGTGTAAATCGTAATCACTAACAATAGTTTGCTAGTTTATCTCGCTAGCTATTATACCACTGGATGTATCCAAGTTATTTACTTAACTTAGTTTGGCACAAGGCCAGAACTCATAAACAATGGTTTGCTAATCGAGCTTGCTAATTAAAAGATGTCCCCAACCAACATTGAGCACGGTTCAAAATTGAAAGTATTCTTGGCGAGCAAAATAGAAAAGCATTTTTCTTTTTCAATTTCTAGTTCACTGTCAGTAGATATTGTGAATAATCGCTGGTGTTACCACAGTGAAATGAGTTAAAAAAAAATACCCTTTACCAGAAACACTTTCATTTTTCTTTATGTCTCATTTCTCATATGTCAATGAACAGCAAAGGAAGAAAGGAGTTTTCATCAAGTCTCAACTCATTGTCAGATAGTTTTGAAAAACAAGGGTCCTATCTTCTTACCTTATCGGCCAGATCATTCGGATCAAATGGTTTTTTACATTGATTTTTTTTTATATATAAGCTAACAAATTAGGATTAGGAAAACTTAAAAGCTAAATAGGAAAAAATTGAAAAAAAAGTAAAGAAAATTTGTTTGAGTAAGAAAAAAAAAATCGTTTGTTTTATTTTATGTAAAGACATTTATTTGTATTATAAAGTTGTTAAAATGTTTATTCTATTTATTATTTAAGTATCAGCAGCGATAAACAATAACAAATATTTTTATTTCAAGTTGCGTAAGTCTATTTTTAGAAAGTGAAATATTTCAACTTCTACGTATTTCTCCGAAGTAATTTAAAGTTTTAATAATTATTTTGTTTTGTATACTGACCAAATTCAGATTATCAAAGTTTTGATGACGACTATTAATTTTATTTTACTTCCGTGAATCAAAAAAACTATAACAAACATAAGTCATTTTTTTTTCATTTCCTTGTTAAAATCATAAGTTGATGTTCTTGCCACCATTTTTTAATATCAAAAACTAAAACATGAACAAACTTTGTTGCTTTTACAAGATTGGAAAATCTCAACAAATGGATTTCATCATCAGGTTATTGTTTTTCTTTTTCTCTTTTTTTTTTTTTTTTTCCAAAAGGAAAACAGTTGCTGCTCTAAATATGAAAATTTCAAAATTTCATTTAAGAAATATTAGATATTTTTGATGATAATCAACGACTAATACTTTTTCATAAGATGTTCTCTACTTCTATGTTGAGAATTTTTATTTACTGTCATTTAATATTATCTTAAGTATGTACAAAACGCGCACCTGCTAAATAAAAGTTTTGGTATTTAAAACTATTGTTTTAAATACCAAAGTTTTTTTTAGATGACATTTTTTTTCTTAAAATTCTGAAGACATATTTTTTTAATGTTAAAGTTATATTGTCTTGCGCCAACTTTCTTTCAATCATTTTCTTAGTTTGACTTTAAAAAAAAGAAAAAAGATACTTACATGAAGTATTAGATTTTGTTTACATTTTTGTTTGTTTTTGTTTTTAATGACGATTTGTCTGTTTATTCGTACGCATGCCTTATTTTTTAAGTTAAAAAACGAAACACAAACAAACACGGTAAAATAAGGTATAACATTGCTCTTCTAGGAATTTTAATTATAATTTTAATTTTATCTGTTTTCGAAACCGAATCTTCTAAAGGTGTGGTTAATGAAAGAGAAAAAAAATTCAGGTTAAGTGTGTTTTTTAATTTAATTTTTTTAAAATTCATTTATTAGGGTTTAAAATTGACCTCCATAGATTAAACTTTTCCACTCACTGCAAATGACTGTGATTTTGTTAATTAATATAAAAATACTGAATAAATAAATCTGACTGATTAGATAAAAATAGTATCTTATCGGAATAATACGTTTTTAGTTTTTGAGTGTTGCTTTTCACAGGACGATATTTTTTCTACTGAGGCTTACAAGAGAACCAATAGGGGGAAAAAAGTCACTCTAAGGAAGTAAACATTTTCCGAGAATTTATTTACATAAAACAAAACGCGGATTATTACGTTTTTGAAACATACTTTAGAAGAAAACTGGCATGGCTTATCAGTAATAAATCATAACATTGTCGATAAAGTGTTTTTTATTTTTTATTTCCGTACATGCCTTGTTTTTGGTCAGTATAAAACATGCCATTAAGGCTTTAACTTTCTTTTACGTTGAAAACCCACTTAAATTTATGAGTAAATCGTGAGAGAGCTGAAATATAGATGACCCCCCCCTGATATTAACATCCAATAGCAAAAATAATAGGCAACACTCAATATTTTCTGGAAGCTCTTTCATCAGTTCTCTCTAATGATGTCTATACTAAAGATTTTTTTGTCTTATAGATCTTTGGTTAGTTGCCAAATTTGCTATGGATATAAAGAAAAATGTATTAAATAAAAAATTCTTACTGTATTATAGTGGCAATACTAACAGTTCTTTTACTCTAAACTAGAAATTATCCATTAGCTAAAGATCGTTTAGAGACTATGAATTTCTTCTCTGATTACTAATGTTGGAACTATTTTGCTCTTAGCTAAGCAATTATCTATCCAAAATACAATCTATAGTAAATGCTGCTATCATTAGCTTCAAAAGCCATGATTCACAGCATTGCAAATGGCTTTTTTGGAGCATATTCTAAGTAATATCTTAAAAAACTATTCTATCATCTCCCATGACCTTGTATTCTCATTCTATTTATATTCCCAAATATTTTTGTATTTGCCACTTCTCTCAAGTGATAAAACTGAATAATCTAGTAACAGATATTTTACTCTAAACAGCTGTTAAAATACTTTCTTTCAATAAGCCCCCCAATGTATCCTTTTCATGTATACTGGATTAATAGTGAAATGATTTGAAATGATCAGACCAACACCTTTGTGTTGTATACTGCGATACTTTAGACAATACTCTTGGTTTGTTTTGTGTGATAATAAAATGAATCATTTCACTTCCTTTTTGATTGTTTCTTTATTAGACTCTAATATTTATTTATTTTTGTACAAATCTTACTGATTCTTTTGACCTTTGAATCCTTGTGCAAAAAAATTGGACCAAAAAAAAAAAATTCTTTTTTTTTTTTTTTTTTTTTTCAGTCAAAATAAGATTTTTATTTCTTTAAAACCAAATTTTAACATAAACTTTATTAAACAGCATATTTACTCTTTGGCTCCATTATTTGCCATCTTTTAGGCAATTTCATAATTTTACTTACTCAACAAAGAATTGTTCAATGTGCCTTTTGTTCTCTTCTAGGGAATTTAATTTTGTATTGCAATCTTTGTTCTTATTTGTTGATGAGGAATGACAATGTGACTACTCTTTCCTGGGCACTGTTTACTTTTTTATTTCTTGGTGACTTTTAACCAATACCTATTTGGCCTAAATGGGATGCATTCAATTGTTAAGGTCGGGTGTTTTCTTGCCAATTGACTTACTCTTACACTTGAACTGTTTTGGCCACCAGACTGATACCATCTAATCAGAGCTGTGGTCTCAGATTGATTCCAAGTTTAGCTGCTGTCTCTCAAACTGATTGAACATTCTGTATCTTTTGATTCAGGATTCAACTTAATGGCTCAGGACCTAAATTAAATGTTCCTCTTCATGTCAAAACTAGATCTCACCACTTTACGATCTAACAGTAATAGAGGTCTCTGTTCCATTTCCAACATATACACTGCATCATCATTTTAGATGAAGATTGGCCTTTAATATGCTTAGTGGTAGTTCATTTTGTTTGCTCTGTTTTTGTAAAATATTGATTTTTTTTTTTTTTTTTTTTAAAAGTTTTTTTATTTTTTATTTTATTTAATAATAATAATAATAATAATAATAATAATTTATTATTATTATTATTATCCATCACATTATTTTCTTTCCATTTAAGTTGGAAATCACTCAGGGTTTTTCACTTTGGTGGCAGCCACAGGGCTTGATTTGACATTGAGTATATTTGGCTGTCTCCTACATTTGTTGTATAACATTGATAATTCTTGTGGAATGTCTTCATTTGATTGACATCAGTTTGACTACTTGATTATAGATTCACAGCATCCTCCTCTTCCACTTCCCTCTCTTCATTCCTTTTAAATTCTTTTTTCTTCTACTGTCTTAGATGCCATCAGCATTTTTTGTTTGCTAGCCTTCTTGTCTTGTTTGACTAGTTTATAAGTGACCTTTCTTAACCAGTAGGCGACTACTATTTCTGGATCCCAATATGAAAATGGCAGAGATCATATTCTAAAATTTGTAAAGTCTTTTTTTTTCTTTCTGTCTTCATTTGATCATCTAATAACAAAGCTTAAAGATATTGCTAAACTGGAAGAAATTGACGTCTTCTCCTTCAGGTTTTAACAAATTTTGATTGTTTGACTAATAGTATGTAGATGAATATAGTTTTGTGTCTTGTTGAATGTGGTCTCTTTTAACCTGATACCCTGGGTCATGGATGAAAACTCATTTACCTATCCATTTGAGGATCATAAGGATGGGTAAGTTATTAATACTATTGAAACTTACTAGATTATATTGGTAAACACTGGATCAATTTCATATTTGAATTTCCAGCTACCTCGCCCTACAATTATTTTATTTCTCAAATTTTACTTTTACCTCAACTCATTTTTCTTTATTCTTTCAAAAGTTGTCATAGTACCTGATCCATAAACTGCACAAATCTTATTTGCATTTGGGTTAAATTTTGACCATAAGTTAGAAAAAAACCCCACTGTGCTGAAATTGTTGCCTGTTTTGTCCCATATTTAGTGCATTTTAAAAAAAATTTTTTTTATCAATGTTGATTTGAAAACTGTCCTGATACAATAAAAAAGTTATTTAGTTTTAACTTCACTTAAAAAATGAAGATAAAACTAAATAATCCTAATGCTAAAAAAGCAGAGCCAACTTTTTGATCAAGTCTATGCTTAATAACGAGGGCCTGGATCATTCAAAAATTTCTTTGCATAATATTTTAGAGTTTGATGATCTCAAATACCCTCAATATTCTCTGAATGGGACAAGCACTTTAATTTTTAAAGTTTATATGTGTATATTTACTTAACTTCTCTGTCATGAGCAGAGTGTAACACAAGGTAAATTTTTAAATAGTAAAATTGGTTTGAATTCAGTTTTCCTTCTTTTAGGCTGGTTGCCTAACAAAAGCTAAAGAAACCAGTCTATTCTACTATTTTGCCTAAGCACAGAAGAAGAACAGCTGGAGTTATGCCTTTCCCAAGGGTATTAGCATGAAGTAAATTGCAAACAGCCTTGTCCAGAATTTGAACCTGGCTTGCTGATTCCATTTCCTATGATGATAACCATTACGCTAAGTGTATGTGTATTGCTTCCATTAACATTTTCTATTTCATTTATGAATTTTTCTCATTAATCCTTTTTTTTTTTTTCTTTCTTTTGGTAGCTTCATTGAATCGTTGGACATGAAACAGTCTGGCTCTTGCCCACTTGCCAGCTGCAAGGCCAATTTGGATTTTGCATCAGATGCCACCGTTGTTCAGTGCAATTTTTGTGGTAATCAGCATAAGAAGGAGACTATTAAGGATGTGACCTCATTCCATCAGTCTAAGACATCTGGTGACATCAAAGTGAATGGAATTTCCAGTTATATGTGTAAATTGTTATCTCCTCTGCTGACTCGTTATGGGATGATGAAGGACACGGGCGAGGCAAAATTACTGTCCAAGATGGGCAAGGGTGAGATTTTCGATTGCAGCCGTCTCAGTAATCGTGCATTTCTCATAGAACCTTGCAACCTCAGCGTTCCCCGTTATGGCTATGACTCTACGGGTAGCCGTGACTATCTAGCTGAGACCCTGCATGAAATCGAAAGTGTCAATGCAAACGATACACGTCTTGTACCAATACATGCCGACGGTGATGGACACTGTCTAGTCCATGCCATTTCCCGAGCTCTTGTTGGACGTGAACTTTTTTGGCATACTCTCAGGGCAAACTTACAGATCCATTTCCACAAGAAGTTGAGTTTGTATAAAATGCAATTTCGGGATTTTATTAATGATTCTGAATGGCAAGTCATAATAGATGAATGTAAACCAGATTTTGTTCCTCGTGAAGGAGAGCAGCTTGGACTCCGGAATATTCACATATTTGGTTTGGCCAATGTCCTTAGGCGTCCAATTGTTTTATTGGATTCTATTGTTGGAATGAACAGCTCAGGTGATTATTCAGGTAAGTTTCTGCTATGCTATTTATTTAGTGAGAGGAGAGACTTTTTTTAAAATTACAACTGTAAAGGATAAAAAAAATAAGCTTGTCAAATAATTGTTTTCTGGTTATAATTATTAGTCATCTTGTTTGAATTGAAAAACTAAAATTAATAGAAGTTGGTTAAAAACGTTTGACTTTTTGGCTTGTGTGTGATTAACCAAAGATAGCAGGATTTTATTATTTCTAATAAAACATTATGCAATCCAAATAGACATTATTAGATTTTATACAAACTCTATTGCATTAAAAATCTATAAGCAAAAATAAAATTGCATAGATATATATATATATATATATATACGGGTAATTTCTAATTTACAATGAAGGTTCTGTTTTAACAATCTTGTTATAAGTCAGTTCTGATGTAAGTTGAATTGTCCTTGGTAGGGCTCTGGTGGTGGGGCTTAGAATATCCTGGATATGACATTAAAATGCATCTGAAGCTCTGGGGATTGTGGAGTATTTCTTTGTTGCCATTATTCCCAGTTCCATTTTCATATAAACCGCTTTAGAAATTATTAATATTAGATAGGAATTCTTGATACTATATAACTCTTGGCAAATTATTTAGAGTAAGAATAGTTACTTGAAGCTATGTGCAAATTATTTATATTCGGTTTGGTTTGGTTTCTTTGTTTAATGGCATATCAACCTTTGTGAGTTGTTTAATGTCAAATTCATCCTTGTAGAACAGTAGTGGTACTGTTTAACGCATAACTGAACATATTTGTATTTGATACGGATACTTGATATCATACAATTCTATAAACAAATGAGTATAGACATATATAAAAAAAATGTTCAAGGGAACATTGAAAATATAATTATGATTACAATAAAAAATTTTCAAATGAATCAAATTTTGGTATTAAATAACCCATAAGGAGTTGATATGCTATTAAACCAAACCACCTGGGAAGGGGACTTTTTAGTAGTATCATTTATCATCAGTAAATCTAAAAAAGTTAATAACTATTGCAATATTGAACATTTCAATATTATAATGAAGAAATCATGTAGAAATAATAAAATACTGCATAAAGATAAATTTACTGACAATGAAAAAAACTTTTCAGTTTCCTACATTGAACACCAATAATTCTTATGTCAAAATTTTCTCTAATCATTCTTATTATGAATTACACAATGATTATTATGTTAAAATTAACATACTACAAGTTTTGTGGGTTTTATCAACCCAAATTGTCAAAAATACTTCATTAGATTTACCTAATTCCTAAATCTACACACCATTACTATGCTGAATACCATATTTCAAACTATTTACCAAACTCTAAAATTGACGTACATGCTTTTTTTATTTAATTTGTGCTATTGTAATTAATTGGCTGTGTTGTACTGGTAAATCTATACTATCGGTTCAACTGGTTACTTTTTATTCTGAAGTCGTTATGCTATTGTTTAATGATCATCTGGTAATGGTGCCTTCTTTTTCAGGTGTGTTCCTCCCCAAACTTTGCAGCAAAGAAGAATGCTTGGACAAAGATGACCAACTAAATAAACCACTGTGCATTGCTTGGAGCAACTCTGGACGGAACCATTACATTCCACTGGTTGGGATTGAAGGTCAGTAACATGTTCCTCTTTTTATTTGTAATCTTAACAGAAAAATCTGTCCTGGATTTCTCTCTCACACCATTCGAATTTTATACTCTTGCTATTTTCACAAGAACAGATGTCATCATGATTTACTTTGTCACTAATCAGATATGTACAACTTTACTTGAAAAGTCATGAAAAACTTTAAAATTCTTGTCCTTCTTTTATCTGACCATGAAATTCATAGAAAAACATCAAGAAACTCTTATCTTTTTATAGTTGGTTTGCATTTCTAAATCAAAACTTCTTTCCTTTCTCTCTTGGCAATAAAGTTGGTCTGTGTTTGTTTTCCTTCTCTCTCACCAACACAGTCATACAGAACTTTTCTCCTCCTCTCTCACTGACAAAACTCCAGTTTTGATGTTCCAACAAAATGTCACCCTCATTCTGGTTTTCACTCTGCTGTCATTGACAAACTTTATAATGTGTTGTTTTGGACAAGGCCTTATGTACATCATAATTCATGCATTTTCATGTATAATTGTAATGTAAGAAATAAAAATCTGCATGGGTGGGCTCAACACATTGCAAATGGCTGCTTATATGAAAGACATGTGAAACAGCGTCTTTTCTATGCTTCAAGGAAGTGAAAGTTGTCACAAACTTTACGTTAATTTCTTTATGAATTGATTTTATTTGTAGTAATCACCTTCCAATCTATGTAGAATGTAACTTGGATATCTGAATACTTCTACAACAGAAATAGCACTGTACAAAAAAAAAAAAAGAAAAAAAGAAAAGAAAATTTTGCTCTTGTTTTTCAGCAATGATCTTCATTTTGCAATTATTGACAAAGCACAACAGATATTTCTAATATCACAATCTCTTTGATAAAAACTCTGTTTATAACAATTTTTTTTTTAAAGAACCAACAAAAAATAGTTATAAGAACATTATTATTATTATTATTATTATTAATTGATAAATCAGTTGAATATATTTTAGTATAAGTGCAATGGCTTGTAAAAACTTGTACTGTTCCTCTTTTATGTTTTGAGAAATTTGGATCACTAAATAAATACTTAGTGTTTGAGATCTTCATTTTTTAATGGGCTTTTTTTCTTGACAATTTTGTAAATAAGTCTTTTTTTTTTTTTTTTCCTTTCCTAAGATATTTAATTTATTGTATATTTATTATTACTTATGTCTCATAATATTTGTTGTATTTAATGTATGAAATTTATATGCCAATGTAAGCACTAATTTTTGGGCAGAAATAGTAAGTTTTTTTTTATTTTTATTTTTTTTTTATTTGTATTTAGCAGTCAACTTCTTCCTCACCTTGAAAAATATTTAGGAATAATGAAAAAAGAAAAAAGTGAACTATTTTTAAATTTTTTTTATTGTGTACAGCGCCACGATGAATAATTTGCAATTTTCTTTATTTTGAACGAATTAACAAGAGTGTCACAAACAATGCTACTCTAACTATAAATAGAAAAGGTACTCCTGATGTAAATGTTATTATCATAGGAAATGGACATTGCAACCTGCATTCAAATTTTGGATGAGTCTATTTACATTTCACATTGCAATAATTCCTTTTGTAAAAGTATGTATCCAATTATTCTTACTCCAGCTATGAGTAAATAGTAGGGCAGAGTGAACTCTTTAACCTTGTAGATATATACACTCTAATGGCTAATAAATAAACAAAGCTCTCGTGAAAAATTTAAAAAAGAAAAACTTATTTATTAATTCTGAGATGTTTATTTTAGGCAAGCCGCCACCTCGTCTACCTCGGAGCATGTTGCAGAAAGCTTGGGGAGTGGATGTTTATTGGATTAATGAATATATTGATTTTGATGAGAATGACTGCTGCACAATTGGAGGAAATAAACTTGGTGTAAGTATCAGAATCCTGTCAGAAAAAATGGGATTTTTTTTCATTTTTTTTTTTTTTTTTTTTTTTTAATTGCAGAAGAAAGTGTTTTCAGTAGCCTTATGGCCCATGTAGATATTGTTGGGCTGCAATTTGAGAGAAACTAAGTAACTTTCCTTTTCAACTTCTGATTTCTGTTGTATTTTGGATTGAGAAAGAACAGCACAAATGTTTTTTCAAGATGAAGAATTTTTCTTTATTGCAGACCCTTTATTTTTTTTATTACCCTTAACTATCTTTATTTAATTTTTTTATCAAGTTTGCCTGGAGAAGTCCCTGTAGTGTAGTGGCTAACATTTTGGATTGTGCTGTGGCAGTAAGTGAGTTTGAACTACATTCATGTATGGACTAATACTCTCATGAAAACATGAATCACTTTATCCCTTCCCATGCTATGGGTTAAATAGTATGACTACTTTCCTTCTACAAAGATGGCTTTTGCATTAAATAATCCATGAAGTTTGATATACCATTAAACAAAGAAACCAAAAGTTTGCTAAAACTTGCAGAGTCCTCTGAGTGTAGATTTGAACAGAACATGGAAACCTGTAGTGAGATGAATGGTTATTGGTCATGAAGACCTCCAATACTAAGGGACAGAGGGGGGTGGGTAACATAAAGCTGACTCTCTGAGATTGATTTTTCCAGCCTTATCTAAAAGTTTTATGCAAACATGAAACTTGATGGCACTTGATTCTTTGTGTTAAACTGTGGCATGTTTATTGCAGTGATGAGAAAAAACAAACACTGAGTTGCTTCTCCTGAACACTGGATGTAGTTCTTTACTAACCTGAGCTTAGTTTAATACAAAGCCAGAAGTATGGAGCCTTCCGTGAGAATTGAACAACTCACTAGGAATGACCTACTAGTCTACCTCAATAACTATTACACTGTTTGAAGTTTTCTAAACATTAAGTATTGTTTAGAATTTGCACAAGGCCATAAGTAGGAGACACCTGGTGAACATACTACCATTTAGTAGTATTTGATCTATTACACTGGTTTACTACCCTTTCAACTATGTGAGATGCCTTAATGACCACTTAGTATAAGATAATCCTAAAGAAGTTAAAAAAATGTTGCAGCCAAAATGATACTAGTCCCCCAAAATGTACAGAATAATGAAATGTATTAATTCTCCAAATTAATTCCTGAAGAAGGAAAATAGTTGTTTTATTCAGCAGAATTGGTAAGTCTGGAAATTAATTGTCGCCTGTTCTATTACTCCTGGCAAAAATTATGAAATTACCACACACTTGGAGCATGTTCATTTTGTATTTTTATTTAGCAGTAAATGAACTAATAACAATTAGGATACAAAATATTTTTATAAAGAATATTGCTTTAATTTAGTGAAATACATGAACTTGAGGAAGGGCAGCTAAGTATTAATTCTAATGTTTTTGTTAATGAATTCTATGATATTTTCTTCTGCCTGTCTTTAAAAAAATTTATACTATTGATTCAAATGATTTAATCTATTTTTAAATTTTTTTTTTATTTAAAAAAAATTTTTTTTTTAAGGAATATTTTATGAAACTAGAATGTTCAGCTATTAAAGAAAAAGTGTTTTGTACCTTATCTGTTATTCATTTATTTACTGCTAAATAAAAAAACCCCAAAAAACTACTGTAAATTGTGATGTACAAGTCAACTTTTTAATCATGAAAAAAATTCTCAACAAAACGTCGACTTATACAACAGGGCTAAAATCCAAATCATTACCACAATGTGGTCAACTAGTGGAACAGTATTCCTAACAATCAATAAATACCATTTACCGTAACTCCAGCAGACTGCCACATTTCCAACTTAAACTCATGTTTGGTGAATGTATTTAACAAATTAACATATTGATTAATATAAAATAAATAAAACCGTAATACAAATTAGATATTATATCATCATTATCGCATGCCATTTCTAACAGCTGATGTACTGACTGCAAACACTAAGTGGAACATTACAGCACCCAGGCAACCAGTCAGACAAGTATTGTATATTTATCTGTGCAATTTCATGATGGCACAATAGATAGTGAATTCATATGAACATAAGCTCTAATATTTAAAATTTGCATGTTTCATAAATTCTGCTAATAGCCTACTGTATGTTTGGTGGGTTGAACTGTACAGCAGGTATAGGTCTAACCCAGAATTTCAAGCCGAAAATCTTGAGATTGATTTACATGTCAGATTGACTTCTACGCTGTAATTTACTGTAAGGGAACATGATCTAAGTGTGTGGTAATTCCATAATTTTTTTTCCAGGAGTAGTGCTGGACAGTTAAGTCCAGAAACTGATTGTGTCTTGTTCTGCAGGACAGATACATCCGGAAGTTAATTGAAGCTATGGAAAAAGTCTATTATGAGAACAACTCTGTTCAGCCAAGTTTGGTTGCGGACACATATCAGCTTTTACGAAAAAGTCCAGGTAAGCATGGGTAACTTTTTTCTCTTTTAAGAGAATTAGATTAAGGAACATTTATTTTTTCTTTTATCAGAATTTTTAGATTTTAAACTTCAAATGTGAAATAGTTTCTAATATCTTGCTTGGCTAAAAGTAATAATTTGACTTATTTTAATCTTGATAAAAATCTTGAAATTCTTGTTAGACAAACTTATCCATTTTGACTGTTGTATGTATTTAACCAACTCTTCTGCTATGAGCAGGCCAATTTTAAAGCAGAGTACAGCTGGTTTGAAATCAAAGTTTTCCTTTTTATTTGATTGGTTGCCTAGTCAAAGCTAAACAATCAGTCTGTCCTACTATTTACCCATAGTTTAGATTGGTTGGTTGATTTTTTTTATGGCATATCAACCATTGTAGGTTATTTAATGCCAAATCCATTTTCATACAAATTAACAGTTCTATTTCAAACAATTCAGTTTAGTATAAGTACACAGTTTGTCAAAAAACATTTCTATTTCAAGGTATTCAGTTTAATCAAACAGTTCTAATTCAACCAATGCAGTTTACTATAAGTATAGATTTTATTTACACACAGTTAAATGTCAAAATAGTTCTATAGTAAACAATTCAGTTTAGTGTAAATACAGTTTCAATGTCAAAAACAGTTCCATTTCAGACAATTCAGTTTAGCATAAGTATGCTGTTTAGTTCTATTTAATCTATAGATAGGATCCTATCAGGTGCTACCACTTTGGGTCAGAGTGGACCTGGGAGCAATAGCAATAAAGGAGTACTCTGCATCTCCCAAAGCTCCAGCAATACTGGAACCTCACCATCTGATTGTTTAGTGTCATATCCAGGACACTCATTGGTTGGGTTAAGGTCTTACTCCTATGCAGAGAAGTAGTCGGCGTATTCCAGCAATTAAAAGTCCAATTATTTTATTTTTAATTTTTTTTTAATGGTTATCTTGATCTTTGCACTTTTTATTACTTTATTAATTCATTGATGTTTTTTTCTTTGCATTTTTATCACTCTGATTCCCTAATCTGTAATCAGGGTAAGAAGACTGAATTTATCAAATTTATTTTTCTGGCTAACAGTAACAGCATCATTGGCCATGGTATATGTTATTGGTGGGATTTGATTGATCATATGATTTTGCTATAGCAGTTGTTAAGAGGTTGGGAGGAAGCATAAGAAAAGAGTTCCAGGTGGCTTTGGATGAAGAAGATGAATCTCTGGATTGTTGCTGTTGAGATGCTATCAACCCCAACTGTGTGATGGGCAGGGCTCTGATTTTAAAGACCTGAAACCTTTTATAAACACAACCCAGTTAGCTAGGGCTGTAGAATATGCTGACTGCATCTCTATAGAGATTTAAGAACGCTCGCCTCTGAGTGTCCTGTGTATGACATTAAGTCATTTGATGGTGAGGCTCCAGTTTTGGAGCTTTGGGGACCTGTTAGGGTCTCATCTCTTGGTTGAATAGAATTATTCAATCTTTTACTTGGGATTATTATTAATATTAAATAGAATTCTTAGTGTTGAATAAAAAAAATACTTGAAATTATTTAACTGTGTGCAAACACATGAACACTAACTTGTTTCAAAATAAAGTTACCTACAAACTACTTGCTTAAAAATTATATATGTATATATAGATATAGTCATCCACGGACTGTTTTATTGTATCACAATCTGGTGTTCGCCAATGGTCCAGAAGACCAGGGTTCAATTCCAGGTCGAGTCATACTAAAGAAAAAAATGGTACTTGATGCTACCTTGTTTAACACTTGGCATTATAAGGTAAGGATCAGGGGTAAAGTGGAGCAATCTAGGGAATGGAGTAGCACCCTCCCTTACACCTCAGTGTAGTATCTATTGAAAAGGGAACCTTTGGGTCACCCTTGACTAAGGTCGCCAACTTTACTTTTTTAACTTAACTTATTTCTATTATGTAGCACCTCGAGAATCAGTAATTTTTGCTTGTTATTTTGTTGCTCTAATATTGTTGTTAAGAATTTTTTGAAATTCAGTTGTTTGGCATGAATGTTTTTTTAGATGTTGGGTTATTGAACTGGCATCAGAGAGATGCATTGTAAGTCTTCTCGATAGGGTAGTTGAAGTTAAACCAACATATATATCATCATTTTCAGTGATACAATCCCCTAAAGGACATTTAGATTTATATATGGAATTTTGAAAAAACAAATATCAATCTAGATGCAGGAATTATTATTAATAACTAAGTTGGTGGTTTTGAATTTATGTATAGTATATGAGAAGTTTTATTTTTTTTATTAGTTTCAGTGGGGAGTATGTTTCTTTGAATTAATGTTTTGAAAATATTTTCATCTGATTTATCATTGTAGTGCATTTCGTTGCGGTAAAAAAGTTTGATAAATGCTTGTTTATTGGGTGGGATGTTGCAGTGTTTATTTTGTTCGCTAGCATTTCTAATTATATGTTTAATTTGTTCATCAACAATATAGTTAGGTAACCCATTATTGATGAGTTTGTTTTATGTTTTTTTATTTCTTTATTGTTTTGGAGTAGGAGATTAGTTTTGCACCAGATATTAGGTTATTAATATATGCTTTTTTATATTGGAAGGGGCATTCACTATTAATATCATTTGCGAGAATAAGTATATCATCGACATATTTTAGGCATATTAAAAGTTTTTTGATGCTATTAAATGTTTTATTTTCAAGGTTGGACTTGTAGAAATTAATGGAGATTGGGCCCTGGATAGATCTCATTGATACATTCTCTGTTTGATATTAATGAAATAAAAATACCACAAGACACCTTCCAAAAAAATTCAGTTCTTAACTTTACCCATGAACTCAGCAAAAACAGTAAAATTTCCTTTTTTAATGTTCTCAGTGATACTAACAATGATGATAACTTCACTACATCTACTTAAAAAACCCAGCAATAACAACTCCTGCACCCTCAACTTTAAAAGTAATTACCTCTTCTGATATAAAAAAGCAACCTGAATGCCAAATACAAAGGAAAAATGTACAATTTAAAAGTGTTGGCTTTACCCAGATTGGGACCAAGTATTTTTGGAAGAAATGGCTGGAAAGTTTGCCAATTAATCTATCTGCTACCTGCAACCAATTTAAGTGAATCGGGCTTGGGTACATTGAAAAATGCAACCGCAAAACTGTACATTAAGTAAAATAGTACACCTTGTTTTATGAAGGCTAGATCAGTACAATTAATGATTTGAAAGAAAGTGTCAACTGAATTTGATCGAATGGTTGCTATCTCTGTTGTCAAACCAGTCTATTTTTCAAAATGGGCTTCCTCTATCATCCCAGAGAAATGATCACATTCAGATTTGTGAGGATTTTAAGCAAACTGTTAATCCTGTTTTGCAAAAAAGGCAAGTATCCAATTTTGAATATAGATGACCAGTATTCAAAAGTCTCGGAAGGAGGGGGGGCATTATTTTACAAGACTGGATTTGAGTGACGCTTATTTACATGTTCCTCTGGACGAAGAGTCACAGAGACTAATATCGATAAATACTCATAAAGGTCGTTTTATGTAAACTCTGTTATGTTTCGGTATTGCTTCTTCACCAGGAGTATTTCAACAAATTATAGACCAACTAATTCAAGGAATGCTAAAGACAGTCAATTATCTCAACGATGTCCTAATCTTGGGACAAACTATGGAAGAGCATAATGGTAACCTGCATGCAGTATTAAAGAGGTTACAAGATGCTGGGCTCCACCTTAGAAGTGATAAATGTGAATTCAAAAAGTCATTAATTTCATACCTGGGTCATAGGATTGACTCAGAAGGGATCCACCCAACTCAAGAGAAGGTCAATACTATTCACAAAGCACCCATTTGATGGAACTGCATAGCTTTTAGCTTTTGTGAATTACTATTGCCATTATTTAAACAATATCAGCATTGTCCTGGCTCTATTGTACAAATTATTACAAAAAGGAATTCCTTGGAAATGGGGACCAGGCAAAGCCTTTGCCTTTGAGCAATCAAAGAGGTTGCTATTATCAACTAATGTTTTGGTTCATTACAATACTGAACTTAAACTTATGATTATGAATGCATCTCCAGTTGGCATGGGTGCAGTCTTATCGTATACAGGGTGAAACGATAAAATTGTTGTCCTAAAGAAAACAACACTGCAGCTTTATTTTAAAACTTTTATTGAAAAAATCAATTCAGGTAACTTGATTATGTAGTAGAGCTGACATCTATTCAATGTAGCCGCCTTCAGCCTCAATCACCGGCTTGATACGGATCTGGAACTGGGAGCATGCCTTTTCCACAAGCGCCACTGGGAGCTCGGCGAATACTCGGCAAATAGCAGCGATCAGGCTGGCTTTGGTGTTGTGGGAGGTCATGTTGGTGATGTTCTCGACATATGACCAAACGAACTAGTCTAGCGGGTTCAGGTCGGGGGAGGAGGGGGCCAGACAGACTTGATTTGCCTGAGGTTCTTTGTCTTCTCAGTCAAGATCTGGCTTGTCTGGCGCCTGTAGGACCTACACTTCAAATCCTCCTTCACACATGCATTCACAGTTGTGTGTGAGACACTTAAATCTCTGGCAATCTGCTGAATAGGCCGCTGGGGAGTTTCATCAATGGTTGCCTGGACCTTTTCGATGAACTCCTTGGTCCGGGTCTTCCTAGCGGTGTTCTTCCGCTCCACCACCTCCAAAGGGTCGTCCGATGCATTGAGCTGTGCCCTCAAGCGTTGATCCGTCTGGATTTGCATTTGGAGGGTGCTGGCAATGGTCCTGTTGTCATAACTTGGATCGGTAGAGAGCATGGGTTGTACAGCAGCGCATCTCTGATCTCGCTTGTTGAACATTGCGTCACTTTCAGACATGATAGAAGGCTCTTATTGCTCTTGGAATTTGTACACAACTGGCCAACTAGTAGATGGTCTGCAACAAAAAAAGAAAACCGGTTTTCATTAAACGGAAATGGAATCATGTCGTCTTTTCTAGGGCGACGATTTTATTGTTCTACCCTGTATAATGACAGATGGGAAGTAAAAAAACAATTTATTTTGCTTCCAGGACATTATGAAGAGCTGAATGGAATTATGCACAAATAGAATGGGAAGGGCTAGCTGTCATTTTTGGAGTTTCCAAATTCCATAAATATATTTATGGCCGGTAATTTACCATCATCACGGATCACAAGCCACTACTTAGGCTTTTAAAAAGGGACTGTGCAATATCACAAACAGGAAGTGCTAGAATGCAACTTTATGCATTGGTTCTAGTGAGTTATCATTATAAGTTAGTGTACTAACCTGACTCAAAAATTTCCAACACAGATGGACTGAGTTGGCTACCTGTAGAGGACTATTTTAGGTCATTACTCTGTCTGGAGGAAGTAGTACTTTCCATGTCAGCTTTAGACTTAACCCCAGTCATGTCAAAAACTGTTGCTTTTTACACATCAAGAGATATCATGTTATTACAAGTGTGTCAATGGATCTTACAGGGATGGCCTAGTAAGGGATCTCCTGACTTTCAACCATACACAACCAGAAAGGATGAGTTATCAGAACAACTGGGTTGTGTTTGATGAGGATCACAGTTGGTTATCCTGGCAAAGTGTCAAGATTCTTTATTGAATGAATTGCATATGGGTAATCTGGGAATTTCACAGATGAAGTCCTTTGCTCGTTGTCACATTTGGTGCCCTAAGCTTGATGCAGATATTGAATTGTGTGTGAGGAGTTGTGCCAAGATAATGCAAGTATGTCTCAGGCTAGCGCATTACATCCATGGAAATGGGCTGGAAGTACACGTGGATTATGCAGGCATGATCAAGGGCAAGTAAATTCTGGTGATTGTTGATGCCCACAGTAAATATATAGCTGCACATATTGTATCATCATCATCTTCAGAAACAGAAAGGATGTTGTGATGCACATTTGCCACGCATGGGAGTTCACATGTTATCTTATGTGACAATGCTAGCAGTTTTACTAGTAAGGAATTTTCCAAGTTCTGTACCCTAAATAGCATTAAGCATGTTAGATGTGCACCATATTACCCTTCCTTGAATGGACTGGCTGAGTGCACTGTGCAAACCATTAAGAGTGGGCTTAAGAATGTTCCTGGCAATCCGGAAACTCAATTATTGCATGTCTTAGCCTGATACTGTATATTTCCGCTGTTAACAATGGGTCAATCACCAGCAATGGGCCAGCAGCCTTGATCTCATCTGGACTTAGTGTATCCAGATTTATCTGCCAAAGTCACCATAAAATAGATGATACTAAAAGATTGACAGATAAAAATTGTCTTGAAAGGATGTTCCATATTGGAGATGCCATAAGTGTGGTGAATTTTCAAGGGGGGCCAAAATGACTGTCTCGGATTTTAGGAGACTAAATCGGTCCACTGACTTTTTGAATGCAGTTAGAAGATGGTCGCCTAAGGAAAAGATGTGGATCATATTCATATGAATATTCCAACAGAACCTGTTGTGAGAGGCTCAGAAGAATCCAGCCAACCTCTGAGGAGTCTGGGACAAACGTTTAAAGGGCACTTAACATCTGTCGCATGGCTCCTTACACTTTACAGAGATAGCTGTCTCTCAACAACCAGCACAAGCTTGGGAGATGATAATTCCAAAACCCACATCAGAACACGTTTATAGAACACAAGGAGAACGAAAGAATGAACAATGCAGAGCGTAAAGCCAAAAGGCAGCACACCAGCATGGAAAGTGAAACAACACAGTGCCAGACTCTTTGCTAAGGAAATTGCTGCTAAGGAATTTTTAGAGGATACAAATACTGATGATTCAGTTGTTGATGATGATGTGACTTTGTCAGAGAGTTGGGCAACACTTCCTCCAAGTGATAGGAATTCTTGTCAAAGTTCCATAGGAAAACCGATGGATATCTCTTAGTGTCATTAAAAGTATTGAGCCGACTATGTATGGCGTTTCAAGTTAAGTGAAGAGGGATATTATATATTGTTCTAGGAAATGGAAGTTTCATTTTGGCCTTGTTTGATTGGTTGTACTAAAAAGGTGGAAGTGGGTATCCCACCTGCTCAGTACAACTGGATTACGTTGTTGTTTATTCGCGAGTGTCTGCTAAAGCAAATGAGACCATTTGTGTAGGAGTAACAAACCTGCACGAGTGAGTTCAAGTCTCATTGGGTGCCTCATTCACATAGCCTTGTGTCACATCCAAGTAAAAAAAAACCTAGTAAATTACTAAATGTTCTCTAATGAAAGCAACAAGCTAGAAACATACACATATGTAAGATTGAAAAAGAATAATTCTTAAAAAATATATATATGAATCTCTTAGTGAACCTATTCATTTTGAAATATTTACTTTTTTCTTTCTTTGAACCAATAAAAAAAGAAAAAAATTATTTACACACACACACACACACACACACATATATATATAATTCATGGAATTTAGACTGCGACCCCTGAGTTTCATGTTGTTTTTTACAAAACAAAAATCATCAGACAGTTAAGAAAATGAAATGAATCAAATCGAAAAAATACAGTCAAAAAACTGTTGGGATTTTGTAGGAATCTTTACATGTGATTGTAAGTGTGTGAGGGTGTGTGTGTATGCTTGTGTGGGTTATAGTTGTGTATTAATGTGTGTATGTATGTCTTTAAGTGAAGGTACAAATGCAGCACGTTGTTTTAACTGAATATAAATTCGCTACATTATTTTATTTCTGTATGTGTAGGTGACTATAGCTAAGGAACAAAACATCATCATTTCATGTCGAGGGAAATGAATAAAGATTTGATTTGTAAGCATATTTAAACGGTTATATTATGGTAGACCAGAATCACAATGGGTATGAGTATATTGTATTGCAATATATTATATTTTACAAAGGTATTATATTTAGGGAAAGGAATTGGGCTAGGATATAATAATAAATTGATGAAATGTTGCGTAAATATTATATATACAATAGTTATCTTTGATAGTACGTGTGTAATGAAAATAATAAAGGGGTTACAATAATAGTATATTTATGTACGATGATGATTATAACTGAAGAGCAAAGTGTTGTCATTATAAATTTAAGGAAATTGATTATGGCGGGTTTTGGAGGTATGGGTAATAGTTGGGCAGTTGGGATGGTTATTTTTGATAGTTATGTTTTGTGTTAATGTTGTGATGTATACACTATCATAGAAAAGGGTAGTCTACATGGTAGATAAGATGAATGTAGAGTGTTGGGGCATATTCTTAATTCTCATAAAAATATAAAATTAACAGATAGAAGAGGAGTGTGGAGAAGAGTATGGGGGTTAATGGAGAAAGATGGTACATATATTTTGTGGCAGGTGTGATGGTTAGTGGAGGAAAATGGTACTTACGGTGCTTCAGGTTTTGTTTAAATTTTTTTTAATATATATTTGAGGTGTTAGATGGGTTATGTGTATGAATTGAAGTGTGAGAGAAGCTGTTTGTTCTCGTGTCTACATTTTGAAAGGATTTCAGATTTTTTTATTTAGTAGGGTGTTTTGTTATGGGTAGGTTATGATGGCTAATTTTTCATGGAGGCAAAAAAGGCATTTTTTTGATGTTTTGTTGTAGGCAGGTGCTTGTTTTAGTATCTCCCTTGTAGGAGAGATGTTTGTGTTTGTGTCTTTTAGGTGCCATATGTATGCTGATAAGGAGGTATTGGATGCGTAGTTTCTGTTTTTGAAAGAAAGTTTATGGTTGTAAATTCTCTGTTTTATGGTGCCCTCCGTTGCACCGATGTTATAATATATTGGCAAAGATAAGAATAACCTGCCTCCTTGACCAGTATCATAAGGTCCTGGATTATCTCTTATTGTATCATTCTGTCCAAAGATAAAAACACAGCTGAGGGTGATGAACAGATATAGTTTGGCTGGGAAAGTGGGTTGTTAGTTAAAACTTTTGTGATTTATCTGGACTGTAGAAGTAGATTTTCTCACTCTAAATTTGTGTGTGTGTGTGTGTGTGTGTGTGTGTGTGTGTGTTTGTTTAGAAAGTTTAATATTTTATTTAGAAGAACCTTTGTCTTTTGAATTTAAATAATATTTTGTGAAGGATTACTGTACATTGTGGTGTACAAGTCAACTTTTTAATCCTGAAAAAAAATCTCTACAAAAGATTGACTTATACAACAGGGCTAAAATCCAAATCATTACCACAGTGTGGTCAACTAGTGAAATAGTTTTCCTAACAATCAATAAACACCATTTACCGTAACTTCAGCAGACTGCCACATTTCCAACTTTAACTCATGTTTGGTGAATGTATTTAACAAATTAACATATTGATTAATATAAAATAAATAAAACCGTAATACAAATTAGATATTATATCATCATTATTGCATGCCATTTCTAACAGCTGATGTACTGACTGCAAACACTAAGTGGAACATTGCAGCACCCAGGCAACCAGTCAGACAAGTATTGTATATTGTTTATCTGTGCAATTTCATGATGGCACAATAGATAGTGAATTCATATGAACATAAGCTCTAATATTTAAAATTTGCATGTTTCATAAATTCTGCTAATAGCCTACTGTATGTTTGGTGGGTTGAACTGTACAGCAGGTATAGGTCTAACCCAGAATTTCAAGCTGAAAATCTTGAGATTGATTTATATGCCATAATTTACAGTAAAATGTGATGCAATCTGAATAATTGTAAATGTTGTTCTCTTTCTACTTGACTCACCCAGTTATTGATAGTATGAAACCAGACGAAGTGATGCTCTATTGTAAACAATTAATACAGCAATGCCAACTTTATCGATGCCTTAACTGTAACTCTTTAAACAAAGTGAACATGCCACAAACCCAAATGGATGGTAAGTAATGCAACCTTTTTATTATTATTATTATTATAAACACTAATTTTTTTTGTGGAAGGGTCCTCATGGTGTAGTGGCTAACATGTTGGATTGTGACAACAGGAAACGAGTTTGAACTCCAGTCCTGCTTTTACATTTGCTTTTGGATGAATACCCTTGGGAAAGGTATGAATTCCTTTATTCCCTCTCAGGTATGGGTTAAATAGCACTACTATTGTTCTTTTACAAGGATGGCTTTGACATTAGATAACCCTCAAAGGTTGATATGATGTTAAACAAAGAAACCAAACCAAATATTCTGTTTTAGAACTTAAATAGATTTGTCTAAGTTTAGAGATATTAAGAGCAAGTTTGTGAGTACTTGTTATTGAGTGATAATTAACTAACCATTGTTTGGAAGTTTGTTCCTTAGTAGATGTTCTTTGTGACCCTGTTTCATACTTGTCTATGCTGAGTTAATATCCATAAATAACAAGGTTGAATGAAATATATTCCAGCAATAATCTTTTTTTTTAAACATGTTACATTAAAGACCACAGATAAGATTCTTTTTAACTTCTTGTATCTCAGTCATATTATTGCTTTCACTTTTGGTCTAATACCTTTAGGTGAAGTATGAACCCCCCTTATCCCACCCTCCAGCTATGGGTTAAATAGTAACACCCCTGTTCTACAAGGATGGCTTTGGCATTAAATAACCTAAGAAAGTTGATATGCAATTAAAATCATGAATCCAAACCAAATCTTGCTGTCTTAAATCTTGTAAGATGACAAGAAAAAAATTGATAAAAGTCATTACAAAGAATTGAATTACCATAACCAGAAAATCCGGTGAACGCCAGTTCATATCGCACACAAGTGACGCCAGTGGCTCAGTTGTAGAGTTTCGGCACTGCAATCTGTGGTCACTGGTTCGATCTCCAGTGGTGGAGATCACTGTATACACTGCTGATGAGACCTAACTAGGTTGAAACAGCTGTCCAGTGTTTCCGTATGTCGTGCGTAGGTGTTCGCCGGATTTTCTGGTCATGGTAATTCAATTCACAATATAATTCCTCGGCTTGAAAAAAAAAGAAAATGTAGATCATTACAAAGAAATTTTTTTTTTTTTTTTAATGAAACAAAATGCTTAAGAATGTTCACAAATTATAGACATGGCTCTCATAAGATCTATTATTGGATGAGTTGGAAGTCACTGGATCATTAGCTGATTAAAATGGATCTGATTATATTGCAATAATGCTGTTAAAAATGCCAAGACAGATAGAATGAAGCTGTAATAGGTTTCCCAAAGGTTGATGATATTAAAACGGCTTTAAAATCAAAAGGATCAATATTTACTGTGCTTCTTTAAGGAGAGACAAACAATATATGCGGTAATAGAAAAAGTGAACAATAAAAGTTAATTTCTCTTTCATCTTTCATGTATGCAGCAGCAAGAGAAAATTTGCTAGGAATGTTTGTTATGATGTCTGTTTATTAAGAAGAACTGTTTTTCTCTTGTAATTTCATTTTATTTAAATATAGCCATCTATAAACTAGAAGAACAACTTGGTTTTACCTCGGATAAAAATAATATACTAAGGCACATTTTCCTAAACAAAAATTAATTTTATTTGATTTCTGTACAAATGAGTCCTGACAATCATTTTTTCCAAAAAGTCATTCCTACAGGAAAATGTGGATGACAATTTTATTTGCTTTTTGGAAGAGTTGACCTTCCTGAACAATTTTAAGCTAAAATGATCCAGGAAAAAGAAGTGGGGAACTCAAAGCCCAGCTGTCTTTCCTTCTGCAGATACCTTTAAAATACTCATTGAGGTAAAGAGAGTTTACATTGAAAGTTTCAACAAAAGTGATTCATTAGCCTTGGAGCTTCTACATAACACACAAATAAAGTGAATTATATATGTCAAAATAGCTGCCATTTTCATCAGTGAGTTGTCAAAAACAAAACAATGAACTTGTACATATTTTTTGTTTTCAAAATTGACGTAAATGCATACCATTCACACTTAGATTTAGAATGTTCAGTTCTTCATACAAGAAAAATCTAATTTATATCCAGATAATTATTGTATCATAATTAATGTTATCTGTCTATTATTTTAGTTTTTATTTCAATTCATGCTATGAAATTCAGCTACTTTTTCAAATATTTTATTTCTTGGCTTTTGAACTGAATCATAAATTTGATTAGCTAGATAAACTTAAAAATTCAAGCTGCTATACTTATACCTTCTTTACTAAACTATTAGGATGTTTGGAAAGTAATTATGTCTTACCAGAGAGGATACAAAATCAAATTGAAATTGAATCGATTTAAATATCTTCATCAAAAATGTAATCACTTTCATTTTCAACAAAGCTAAGTGTGATACTATGTTCTGGGCACAGTTCCAAATGTGACACTATTCTTGGTACAGCACCACTGTAACAATATTGTGGTCTCTGATACCCATACGGATACCAGAGCCAAATGTAATACTTTTGTGCATGACAACATTTGTGGTACCAAATGTAATAATAATAATTGGTCTTATTCTGGCAACAGTGCCAAATGTGATACTATAGTTGTCACGGTACTTTTACTTTGGTCTTATCCTGGTAACAGCGCCAAATGTGTTTCCAAGTAGTATGTTAATCAATCCCCTCTATGCCTATGCTATGTTTGAAAGATCCACAGATAGGGAATGACACAATCCATCAGGAACTTCTAATAGTTTGGGTAATTTGTTTGAACAAAGTTGCCTGGGTGTTGGCAATTCAGAGACAAGAACTTTCTGTCAACAATTAACAATCATTTTTTGGAATGTATTGGTGTAAAAGTAATATGTCCAATATTTTCATTCTGACATAGAACTCTGCCACCGGCTGTTGTATCTTGTCTCTCTGGCAATTTTGGCTAATAAAATAACATGGGCTCCCTTTGTTGAGCTGAAGGAACCACCACTATTCGCCATGTTGTGAATTTTTTTTATCTGAACAGTGATGTGCTGGTCTCTCAGAACAGTGCAATTGTGGGAGTTGATTAGGCTGGGTTCCACGCCGAAAGGAATTGCTATTTACGAAGAAAATAGTTCTTGTCGCAACCACAAGGACACAAAAAGAAACAAGTAACACTTTTGATTCCTGTATAATAAAAAACTTTTTAAGGATATTGTCTTTATCTCACTGTTATATTCCGAGTTGTTGATATCTGTGATATGAATGTCGTGGGCGAGAAATGCGTATGGTTGCAAAACAAAGAACGTATAGATACTCACAATAACACAGTAATGATGTAGAAAATTTTTATTAATAGATTATGCACAGAGAATAGAATAGAGAAATATGTTCATAGTTAAAGAATGAATTCAGGGTGATAGTTACAAAGTTCATGTACTGTACTTGTCTCGTGGTGAAGGGATGGTTTTCTTGGAAACAAGGGCAGCGTTCCTAACGGCGGCGATCGTTTGATGTATCGGATGACAGGCGCCGGACGGTGGTGAAGAATCTTTAACATGAGTCGTGTGAAGGAACAAGTCTGACTGATAATTATTTGGTCCGTCTATTTATATATTTTCTGTAGGCTCAGAAACGGCAATTTTTGTGCCCCGCGGGAAGCGTTCCGATTGGATATTTATTAATGTATTTTTTTTTGTTAATTTATCGCAAACGGAAGTTCTGTGCGGAGCCGATGCGTGAGCGACTAACCTTTCATTTTGAGTTGAGAACTCGAAGTGGTAACTTCCGTTTTTTTTTTTCTTTTCTTCTTTTCTCCTTTCTTTTTGTTTTTTCAAATCAAGGCAAGATCTCATCTTGTAACATCACCAAAAAAGAAATTACACAAATGCGTTGAGTACAAAAAAAAAAGTCACATGAGATTCACTAACCCTGTCATAGTCAGGATGTGACACAAGGTAGTTTTTAGCAGAGTAAAGCTGCTTTGAATTCAGAGTTTTCCTTCTAGACTGTTTGCATAATCAAGGCTAAAGAAACCAGTATACTGTACTATTTTATCGATAATTGGAAGGAGAATATTTGGATTCATACCTTTCCCAAGAGCATTAACTTGATGTTAAATGCAAACATTTTAGTCCAAGACTTGAACTTGTGTCACTGTGTCTTTACTTGTTGCATTTCTGTTGTAAATTTTGATGCAATTTTTTTTTCCTTTTCAAATTATCAGATTCCTAAAAGTTTTTGTTATTACTTGAACAAACAGGATTGCAATGAGATTTACTATACATATTCATACTCCTAGAAGGGTTAATAACCATGGATAGTTAAGATCTTTGCCAAAAACTACATGTTGAGTGAATTGAAATTTTTTTTCTTTTAAATGTCACCTAAGGATGAGAAAGAACATTTACGTAAATAAGTGAAACAACTTGTTCTTTATTTTAGAAATCTTTGTTTTGTTGTGTTTTTTTTTTTGAACAGGTCAAAATGCTAATTTATCTTTCATTTCTTTCTATTAATTTAAATAATGTTTTTTCTTCTTCAGTTCTGGTTTATTCATGTATGAAAGATTTATTGCTTCAGAATGTAAACAATAGCAATTTAATCCAATGTGAAAATTGTCAAGTGTTGTAAGTATATTTGATTGATCCTCTTTTTGATCTTTTCTTTCCAAATATAAAATATAATGACAAATTTCTTCACAGTATCAGAATCTCTTTTTCTTTTTATAATTCTTTTCTAATTGGCATGCATTGTACTTTTTCTTAAAAATGGAAATAAAATGTTACCCTCTCTAGTTCTCTTATTCACACATTGTAAACATTTCAAATTATCACCCTTCTCTCTCTCTCTCTCTCTCTCTCTCTCTGAAACATAACTTACAAGTGATATCAGAATGATTTTACATAGCTTAGGGTCTGAAAAGGCTAGGAAAAGTAGAAGAAAGGTTATCACTTGATCTCAGTGACAAAATAATGGTGTGGTTACAAAAATAAACAAAAAACTTTTTTTTGTTTAGAAGTTATTTTCTTCAAACTTATAAGTTAATGGAGAAAATAATTGTTCATCTGTAAATTCTTGACTAATAATAGTAATTTGTCTTATTTTTAAATTTTTTATTAAGCTGATTATAGTAAAAGAAAAAAAATCTGTTTTCAGGCTTTGGTGGTGATTTCTACTTGTTTATATTTAGATAGAAAATATTATTTATTAATGTACTCAGACTAGTGTCCTCATTTTGGCTGCTATCCTCTTTTCAACTGTTAACTCTTAAACCTCTCTCTGGTGTCTCTTATAGTTGATAACCTGGGAACCTTAAACTCAACCTTTGTTCAACCTACTTGTTGATAGTTCTCATTCAGTCATCCATGCTTTATGGACTATACCAGTGTGTCTATTACAGCATAAATCTCAAACTGAGAATATCAGTCAATTCTAGAGAACCAGTGTTTGAATTTTTTGTAAATAAACCAAGTAATTTTGCATGCTCAGTGAAAACTCCTTATACTAGACTAGTTCCTTTTAATCAGTTTACAATCTCAGTCTGAGATTTATGCCATTATAGACACAGGCAGTGCTTGAAATATGAATGTTAGAACTATTGACATTCCACTCTCTTGTGAATTGAAGCATTTGGGTCATGATTCCTAAAAGCTAAAATATAATTACTGTGTTTAAGTACATCCACAAATAATTATGTTAATTCCTCAACTCGGAGATTCAAACAAAAAATAGGCAGAAAATTGGATATTAGTCTTTGAAAAGTAATTTAAGAATATTTTTAATAAATATGTGGTAAATATACAATTTTTATATTCTTCTCTCCCAAATGCCTTTGTAAAAACAGCAATAGCTATTTATGTTATTTAATGCCAACAAAGAGTGAACTATCTTGTCTCTTTATAAGCTTTTATTTACTTTTAGGAATGTCTGTTGGTCTTGTTTGTATCTATTTAAATTTAATGCATCCTTACAAAGAGTAGTTATATTCTCAGTAGTTTTAATATTCTTAATTCACTATTGTCCTTCTACAAAGATGGCTTTAGCATTAAATAACCTACAAAGGTTGATATGCCATTAAAACAAGAAACCAAACCTATTCCTAATTCAATTGTTTGAATGTAAACTCTTTCAAATTAATTTTCCATAATCAATAATAAACTTCTATTGTATTTGTCTTTTAATTTTGAAAAATCGTATTTTGCCTTTTTTGTTGGTCAATTAAGAGTTTTATTTTGTTTAAAAAAAATTTTTTTTTTTAAATCTTAGATGCAAACACACTGATGGATTTTGATGTTCGCTTTTTATTTTCATTTATTCTGGTTTTAGGTAGATCATTAGTCTGCAATCAGGGAATTTTCTCATTTTGGCACCTTTCTTCATAGATAAATCAATTAGTTTGTAGCCTAATAGTGCAAAAAGCACTTATTTTACAACATAATTTCCATCCTTTTCAATGCACTTAATTCAGTGGTAAATATTAATTACACAGATCCAACCTTACACAGTAGCTGGACTGTGACATTGTTATAAAGTGAGTTCAAACCCTAGTCATGCCATTACATTGACTTTAAACTGATACCCTTGGTAAAGGTATTAAACCCCTTATCTCTTTCAGCTATGGGTTAAACAGTACCACTACTGTTCTTCTACAAGGATGGCTTTGGCGTTAAATAACCCATGTATAACCTTATACAGTGAAAAATTCAGATCAAAATACAGTTAATAATAATATTAATAACTATGTGTCAAATTTATTGATCCACCTTCATATATTAAAAAAAGTCTATTTATTTGTTAGAAATTAACCGTATTCTTCATCTGCTCATTTTAGCTTCCATAAACTTTCATCACAAACTTCATTGCAATACTTTGAAATAAAATTTTTATTTATTCTCCTCTTTCTAGAAACGAGCTGCGTTTGGTGGAAGCTGATGGTAAAGTGTGTTATGTAAATGGGGATCAGGTATCAACTCCCCATGGCAGCAAATACTATTGGGATGGGACATTTTATAATAATTTGCCACAAATGTAAGTTTTATCTTCATTTTTTTTCCTCTCTTTCCATCAATTCCATCATTTTTGCCTACATAGAGAAAAGTTCATTACTGAATCAGCTTTTTGTTACTAGTGGATGTACCTGTTGATTGTGATGAAGAGACAAATTCTGATCTTTATTTTTTGCAAGATTTTGTGCATTATACAGAAATATGAACATGGCTTTAATATACAATGAAAATTTTTAAATGTAAAGTTTTTGAGTGACACAGTATTTTTTCTTCCATCCTCCCTAAATGTGTTGAATATTTTTTCACTATGTACTCATGAAAATCCAACATGTAGCTGGTCATGTATAAAAAATGGATCTGACCATTTATGAAATAAAATAACCTTGTTTGTATTTTATGTCAAAGTTTCCTTCTCTGTTTGGTTTGAAGTATTATTTTTTGCCATCTGCTGACCTCTAAAGACCACTAATAATCTTAGAAGTCAAACTCACATAGACTATATTAGAGCCACAGGTCAAGTCATACAGGCAAAAAATCAAATCCCCAGAACATTTATTGGCATTGATCATCAGACACATGCAAACACTGTAGTTGGTTTCAGAAGTCTCGTTGAAGAAGAATCAACCTATTGGACGCTAGTCAACTCGCTTAACTTGCAAAAATGAACTGATGGATGTGCACCAATCAGACATCAGCAAAATGCTGCAGTTTTCCACTTCAAACTTAGTTTCTTTTATCTTCATCAAATCTCGCCACTTCACGTGGGCTTATCTCATTCTCCTCCATAAAACAAGTCACACCTCTTGCTTCCTTTTCTTCTTCTGATTTCCACGTGCCGGCAGCAGAGAGAGCACACCTTCTGTTTCTTTGCAGTAAGATTGTTCGTGGCATTACTACTACACTCCCCCCTGATCCTATGATCACACATGAAACATTGGGGAGGTGGTCTTTTGCACCGTGTGCTTCTTGGTGGCAGTATTGTCACTAGGTCTTCATTAAAAGTGTTATTGGGAGAGGCATCACCTGCATTTGTGCTGGGTGCCTGTTCACACGCTCTCTCTCTAATGGTTACGAATCTTTTGCTTGCATTCTCTGAAACCATGTCAGAACAGACCGTCGGCTGGTCTGGTCCCACTATGGGTTGCAGATCTTTCACGTGGCGTGGCATTCCGTCAACCGTTATGTTCTGTGCACTGGTAATTCCAGTCACACGTCCCACTTTATATTTTATGGTACATCATCCATGTGGAGTCTTTACCCGCACTCAGTCACCTGGTTTGAAGACAGCCTGCTGTTGATTGTGTGTTTGCACCGATGTTCCATTGATTCCTTTTGGCCGTATGCGGTACTGATAGACCATATTGGCTGGTGCTGTAGCAGAGGACATGTCATCCTTTGGTGTGACGTTGTACCAGTATACTGCTTCCAGTATGGTACACCACTTTCTGGCGGCGATCCTTTTTATGGTTCTGTGACATCGCTCGACGATGCCGTTACCAGAGGGAACGTATGTGCAGCGGAATTGAAGTTGGACTCTCCACTCATCTAGGAAGGCTTTGCCTGCCATTTGCGTCTGGTTACACGTATGCCGAAATAGCTTGTAGTTGGTTTCAGAAGTCTCGTTGCAGAAGAATCAACCTATTGGACGCTAGTCAACTCGCTTAACTTGCAAAAATGAACTGATGGATGTGCACCAATCAGACATCAGCAAAATGCTGCGGTTTTCCACTTCAAACTTAGTTTCTTTTATCTCCATCAAATCTCGCCACTTCATGTAGGCTTATCTCGTTCTCCTCCATAAAACAAGTCACACCTCTTGCTTCCTTTTCTTCTTCTGATTTCCACGTGCCGGCAGCAGAGAGAGCACACCTTCTGTTTCTTTGCAGTAAGAGTGTTCGTGGCTTTACTACTACAAACACACAAACATTAATGTGGTAGCATAGATTTGCCAAACTTTCTGTATTAAAATAATTTTCTCTTGCATATAAATTAATTTATTTTAAAATATGCTTTTATTTTGGAAGTTTTTGTGAATCTTAGTCAAGGTCTTGCTTTATAACTTTTATGAATTTGAATGAGACCTTGTCTAATATATTTGCTCATATAAAAACTTGTCTTTTAAAAAAACATAGGCTCTAATTATTTCGACCTTAGAATCATGTTGGTGGAAAATCCCAACTTGGAAATTTATTTGTTGTTTTTAATACAAATGTTTTAATTGTTTAATTCTCTGACTTTCTTTAGGTGAATATTTCCTTGCATCATTAACCTTTTTTTAAGAATGGTGATGTTATTTTCCAATGTTAACTTTTTAGATGAACTTAATCAGTGTTATATTTTTTTACATCCTGTGATGAAAAGCTTACCTAAAAAATAACCTCAACTTCTTTTGGAAACATTTTTAGGATTATATTTTTAAAGTGTCTTATCTTTTATTTAATCTACTTCTACATTTTATTTTGTTATCTAATGTTGATTTGCAATACTAATTCTGTTGTGTGTTGAGTTGTCAGTAAATATATTTGGTATATCAGTGTGACTAGATTCCTTATAATCAGGATATAATTTTATCTCTGCTAGTCTGGTAGTGTAGTCTACCTACTATTGGTTGATGAATCAAAAGAAATGTGTTCATTGTTTTAGGCCTTTCTTATCATGAAATGTCCTTATTTCTTCATAAAGATTAAAGCAAATGCATATTTTTTTCAGTTTGCCACTAAAGCTGAAATGGAAAACTAAAGACATAGTTGTGAAAGTTGCTTGGTTTGAGAATGAAAGTGATGCTTCACTAAACAGTAATGCCTTTGAAATTGGACAGCGGTTGGTACTGGAACATTTCCCAGGTAAAACAACTTAAGTTCATTCTGATTGCATTTTTGTCTATTAGGAATGAAGTATGTTTATGATACAACTGCCTGGCCTGTTCTGCTTTGGCATCTATTTCATTGTGTGTATTTTTTTGCATTGTGATGTTGGAACTCTTGTTTCTGTATTCTGCAGATGCATATCAAAATGTACAATCCCAAGAGACAACACTGTCGCAAGGACAAAGAAAAGACAGACATAAGATCACAAGGACTGAACTTAACAAACTGCTTCCTGGTTTTCATGTCTAACTCATATCTTTCACAGTTAAATCTTGGCTCAAAATTGACTCTCTGGTTATCACCAATCCAGTAACTGCCCTCACAACTAATCTCACTTGAAGTTATTATGCAAATTAAATAAACCTCAACAACTCAAAAAGTTCTCAACCAATACTTGTTAAATCTAAACTTGTCTATTTCCACTCTTAGTAAAATATTTGACTAAATCATATGAAGGTAGAAAGACTTATGGGAAGCAATTAAAACTACCATATCAGAAATTGAACCTGCTTAAGTAAAAAAAAATAGCAAAATCAAGGGATAATAGATTACTGGCTGTTATTGAGAAGAAGGGTCCCTATAAAAAAATGTAAAGGATTTAAAGACTTATGTGTTTGTTATTTGTTCTATTGTTGATGTTGATCAATTTTTAATGATTTTTATTACTTTTTTATTGAAATAAAATGTAATTATTCAGTTTTGCCTAATAACTTCAGATAACAGTTTTTTGGAATATATCAAATAACTTTAATAAAACATTGATGTTACCTAAAATTTAAACTTGGGTTTTGTTTTGACATCTAAATTGATTGTTTAGAATTTGATAATTTTTAAAAATCCAATTTGAATTATTGAAGTTTATGTGATTGCTTAATAACTTCAAACTGATTGTATATGCAGAAGCATACCTTCTCTACTTCTGGACCCAGTCCATCCATAAGGCCAAATGTATGTCTCCTGGACACTCTAAAAGGCATAGCAATAAAATTAAACTTTTTCAAGTTGTGGCCTGAGTAGTCTTCTCAATCTTATCTGACCATCCTCACTTATGATATTCATTCTGTCAATCTTTCTCAATCCGCATCCACACAAAATATCGAGGCTCACATACATCCTCACACATCTAACTATATGATCATGCTTGCAACTAGATATATATTTACTAGGCTACTTAAGAATCTATAATGTCACATGTATTTACCCAATCCCTCCACTAATGGCAGGAAGTGACACAAAGCCAATTTTTAGCAGAATACAATTGATTTGAATTCAGAGAAAATTTGATCTATTCTTGTGGATTATCCATTTTATTAAAAAAGAATCTGGCAATTATTATTCACATTGTTTCTAATTTGATTTTTTTTTCTTTGTGAGGTGGAGGATCATTAGGAAAGCTATCAGTATGTCAGAAATGTCATTAGCTGTGCTATTAAATGATTCTGCTATTAATAACACTTTTCTTTTTACTTGTGGCAGGGGAATTTAACACTGAAACCCTTGAGAATTCTCTTGTCAACCAAATTCTTGAGTTGACAAAAATTAAAGATGTTAGGTTACTTGCTGCTGCTCACTCCCAGGTTGAAGGAATGACTGAAAAAGGTTTTTGTGTGAGTATCCTCTCCTGTAGCAAGTTTTGTTACCTGATAGCGTTAAGATAGCGAGTTATTATTTGTTATTTAAATTCTTTTGTTTAGTATCTAAGATGAAAATAAATACAAATAGTTTCCTATGGAAAAATATTTAAAAATTCAGATTGATAATATTCAATATTTGATTAGTATATTTTTGTTTTTTAAACCATTTGAAATATTTTTCTAGGCACGAATTGTCCAGTTGCTAATAAAAAATGTCAATTTTTACTTTTTTATGGAAAGTGTAGAGGGATCTGGATTTAAAAGGCCTCACCAGTTCTCTAAGGAGGATACAAAAGTGATTGTGTTATCATTTGGATCCACTAGGGATGCACTTTTTAAAAATGCGAGGTGCCTTCAATAAGTTTCCAGACTTTTTTGTACAGGCATTTAAAATTGTTGTAGGACTCTTGAAAATTCAGTATGTTATTGCTATACATCTTATGAGATGACTGACCAATTTTTATGATTTCAGGTTCAAATGAACAGCTACAGTTGCCCTGTCAGCTGGGGCTGTAGAATACGCTGACTGCACCTCTGCAGAGGGGTAAAACCCCCCCCAACGAGGCTACCTGTTGGCCGTGGGTGGCGACCCATGATGCTTAAGGACGGGATCCTGGTGGTTGATCAGTACTTGGCCTGAAAATCGAGTGGTCAAGTCTCTTGCAACACACCACTTTGGCCCTTACTGGGCTAGACGGGCGGTCGGAGAGGCCCGATCTGATCAATCGGCTGGTCATGACAGTACTCTCTTAGATTTTTTTTTTTTTTTTAAAATCTAAATGAGGATGATGGCTGTAGGGTCAATCATGCTGTGGAAAGACTCGTAGTCCTTTCTGTCCCTGGGGAAGTAGTTATCTTGGGAACGAAAACCCAGGGACAAAAAATTAATTCGTCTATCACCAGCATGAGTATACTGAACATGTAGCCCTGGTGTTGCTAGGCGAATGGGTTTCCCCCTAGGCACATCCCCATATGGGGCTCCGAGGTGGGTAGGGAGCATGTTCAGTGAAACTCATCCAACACTTTTATGGCTTCTTTTAAAACAAAAACCCAAGCAAAAAGACCCCATATTGAATGTGATTCAGACAATGATGAGCCATATCCAAGGTTCATCATTCTAGAATCAAAAGAAAAACTACCGCTAACAAAAATATCCCCCTTCATCATAGAAAAATGTATTTCAGTTCTAATATCACCCAAAACCGTAAAAAACTTGAAAAATGGAACCATCCTTATAGAGATGACAGAAAAAAAAACAAGCTGAAATAATATTAAAGCAAAAAAAAAATCCACAACATAGATATAAAAGCTTACCCCCATGAGAGATTAAACACCTCTAAAGGGGTGATAAGAAATGGAGAGCTATCATTATGCTCAATAATGGAAATTAAAAATGAACTAAAAAAACAAAATGTAATAGACGTCAAAAGGATAACAATCAAAAAACAAAATGAAATAATTGAAACCAATACCTACATTCTAACCTTTAATAACCCAAAACCCCCTTTAGAAATAAAAATAGGCTATACAGTAGTTAAAGTTGAGACATATATCCCAAATCCCAGAAGATGTCATAACTGCCAGAAATATGGACACTTGAAGCAGCACTGCACAAGAAAACAAGTGTGTGTTAAATGTGGAGAGCAGGAACCAAACCACATAGAGGAATCCTGCAAAAACAGCCTAAACTGTAACAATTGCAAAGGGAATCATAGAGCAGACTCAAAGTACTGCAAAATCTGGGAAAGGGAAAAGGAAATTATCAAAATGAAAATCACCAAAAACATTACCTTCCCTGAAGCAAGAAGACTCATAGAAAATCCCTTTAACAAATTAACTTTCTCTCAGGTAACCAAGTAGAAAACGAAGCAAAAACACAAATAAAAACAACAAAAATAGAAGAAGAATTAACAAATTTAATAAACGACCTACATGAACTAATCAAAACCCTTAAAACTATTATACCCAATGTACAACTAACTCCAACTGACAAATCAAAAAACATCCCTTCAACCTCTAGCCAAAAAAATGAAACGCTAACGATCAAAAACAGAAACCGATCAACCTCAAGAACCAGAGAAAAAGACGAAAAACAAAAACCTACTCAACACACCCCTTCAAAAACCAAAAATAAATCCAGAAACATAGAAAGTATGGAAACCGAAATGGACTCGACACCTAAAATTGAAAATACAAAAATTAAATAGTACACCCCAAACCCAAGACACACACTGCATAAATAGTTATGGCCAAATACCAAAATACCCACAAGATAATCCAATGGAACTGTCGTGGCTACAAGGCAAATTACAACGAACTCCAGCTGTTAATAACTGAACAAAATCCTACCATTATATGTCTCCAAGAAACATTCAAAAAAAGCAATGATAAAACAAACATGAAAAATTATGAGCAATATGACTATATACATGACACGGGACTAAGAGCTTCGGGTGGTGTATCAATCCTAATAAGGAAAAACATTCCCCAAAGCAAAATCAACATCAGCACCCCCCTACAAGCAGTAGCAATTTCAGCAACTTTACACAAAACCACCGCCATCTGCTCTATATACATTCCACCTCAAGACCCTATAAACGAAGAACAGCTAAATAACTTAATAAATCAACTCCCTAAGCCATATATATTGATGGGAGATTTCAATAGCCACAACATTTTGTGGGGAAGCAGGACAACGAACAAAAGAGGTCAGACCCTTGAAAAAATCATTAATAACAACAACCTATGTCTCCACAATCGGAAAGCTCAAACCCACCTAAGCTCATCCTCAGGTACATTCTCTGCTATAGATCTAACACTCAGTGATCCAGCCACCTTTATAGAATATAACTGGAGGGTACATGAAGATTCCTGCGGCAGTGACCACTTTCCAATCATAATAGAAAATACTAAACCAGGAAAATCAGACCCACAAACAGTCTCAAAAACCCCACGATGGAACTTCAAAAAGCAAACTGGCAAGCCTACAAAAAACTATGCCTTGACACCCTAATCCCAGAAACAAATACAAACCAAGAAGAACCTATAATACATTTCACAAACACCCTAATTAATATAGCAAACAAAACCATACCTAAAACTACAACATCCCCAAAACATAACAATCCCTGGTTTATGGAATAGTGCAAAACTATGATCAGAGAACGCCAAAGAATCCTCAGGAAATTTAAAAGCAACCCTTCATCAGAAAATCTAGACAAATATAGACAACAAAGAGCTAAAACTAGACGCACAATTAAAGAAGCTAAAAGGTCCTCCTGGAGAAACTTCACTGCAAAAATAAACTCAAATAATAATCCCAAAACAATTTGGAACTTTGTAAAGAAAATATCAAATAAGACTGTCCACACTCCTATAAATCATCTCTCCCAAGGAAGCACAAAAGCTTTGAGTGAAAAACAAATAGCTAATCTGATGGCAGAAAACTTTGCCCAAGCATCATCTACCAAAAAATATTCCAACAAATTCAACTCCATCAGAATCAAAGAAGAAAAGAACAAAATAAAGTTCACCTCTGACAATACTAAATGCTACAACCAACTTTTCACCCTAGATGAACTCCAAAATTCATTATCCAAATCCAATAAATCAGCTGCTGGTCCAGATGAAATCCACTACACATTTCTTAAAGAATTACCTTCAATTTCCCAGAAATATCTCCTAAACATATATAACAATATCTGGATCTCAGGCAATATCCCTGCTTTATGGAAGCAAGCTACAATCATCCCCATCCTCAAAAAACAAAAAGACCCAACAAATCCCACCAGCTATAGGCCCATAGCCCTAACTAGTTGTGCATGCAAAACTTTAGAAAGAATGATAAACCAAAGACTAATATGGTTTCTCGAATCAAATAAACTGCTCTCAAACCTACAAGCAGGTTTCAGAACAAAAAGAAGCACAATGGACCAGGTGGTTCATATAGAAACCCTAATCAGAGAAACATGCATAAAAAAGGAACACCTGGTGGCAGTCTTTTTTGATCTTGAAAAGGCCTATGACACAACGTGGCCATACGGAATTCTCAAAGACCTTAAAAACTTTGGGTTACAAGGTAGACTTCCCATCTTCATCCAAAATTTTCTTGAAGACCGATCTTTCAGGACACTGATTGGCAGCACATACTCTGATTCGAAGCCACAAGAGGTGGGAGTTCCTCAGGGCAGTATTTTATCAGTATCCCTATTTATAATAAAAATAAACAGCATGACATCCTGCCTCCCTCCAGAAATCAAAGGGTCATTATATGTAGATGACTTCCTCATCTGCTATAATTCCAAAAACATGACAACCATAGAAAGGAAAATACAACAATGCATAAATAAAATCCAAAAATGGACCACAGAAAATGGATTTACAATTTCAAATAGTAAAACAAAATGTGTACACTTCTGTCAAATCCACAAGATGCACAACCACCTTAAACTTACATTAAATAACACTGAAATACCCATAACAGATGAACATAAATTCCTTGGTATTATCTTCGACTCTAAATTATCATTTATCCCACATATAAAAAAGCTAAGAATAAAATGCAATCAAACCATGCAACTATTGAGAGCCATAGCCCACACAGACTGGGGTGCTGATAGAAAGACCCTTATCAAGCTATATAGATCTCTAATAAGATCAAAACTTGACTATGGCTGCTTCATATACGGAGCAGCAAGAAAATCCTACTTACAACGACTGGAAACCATACACCACCAAGGACTTCGCCTCACTTTAGGGGCCTTTAATACTTCCCCAAAGGAAAGTCTATACATAGAAGCAAACGAACCCCCTCTCTATTTAAGAAGACAAAAATTAGCACTACAGTACTACATCAAACTCATCTCCTGTTCACAAAATCCTGCTTATGACTACACCGGCAAAACGAAATATGAAAACCTGTATCAAAATAACCCTAAAAAAATCAGACCTTTTAGCTTAAGAATAAGTGACCTCCTCAACGAAATCAAAATCAACACTAAAATAGTACACCATACCATACTCTCCAAAACGGCACCATGGACCATAAGGCAACCAACTATAAACTTAGAACTGGCTAAGTTACCCAAAACAAAAACACACCCCATCACTTATCAAGAGAAACTCATAAAAATACAAAATAAGTTCCCAGATCACTATCACATCTATACAGACGGATCCAAACAAGGAAAAAAAGTAGGTTGTGCTGCTATTTCTCAAAAAAAAGAAACCCTAAAACGCCTACCTAATGAAGCTTCAATTTACAGTGCAGAAACCACAGCCATTGACCTAGCTATGAATATCATAGCAAACCATAAAGCTTCCAAATTTATCATATACACAGACTCCAAATCAGTCCTACTAGCACTACAGAACAGAGATACATCATCCCCCTTGATTACAAAGCTCCTAAACAAACTACACACTCTCTCTAAAAATAATAACATCATATTCACCTGGATACCAAGTCACATTGGCATCCAAGGAAATGAAAAAGCAGACAAAGCTGCAAAAAAAGCTCTTCAAATTGATATGTGCAAATCAAAAATCCCATATACAGATCTAAAACCAACCATAAAGAAATTTATATCAGACAAATGGCAGAAATCATGGGACAATCAGACCCAAAACAAACTCCATGAAATACAAGAAGCTATTGGAGAGTGGCCAACAGGCTACAGAAGTATCAGAAGAGAAGAAGTAATACTTGCTAGATTGCGTATTGGGCACACCCACATTACTCATTCACACCTGTTAAAAGGGGAGGATGCCCCAGTGTGCCCATCATGCAAAGTACAACTCACAACCAAACATATCCTTCTAAATTGTAACAACCTTAAACATATCCGTACTAAGTACTATCAAGCAAGAAACCTGAGGGACATCTTTAAGAATACAAACCCTGAAAACATTTTTAATTTTCTAAAAAAAAAGCAACTTTTTCAGCAAGATATAACCAAACATCTCTATAGAACCACTACTTTAATGACTGAAATTCAAAATAACCTTTTTGGCATTAAATGACCCACAGGGGTTGATATGCCGTTAAACAAAACTCAAACTCAAACAGCTACAGCAGCAATTGGAATACACCCTACTAAAGCCTGATTGTCACAGCTGATGAATTTCAAAAATGCAATCTGAGACTTTAGAAGAACGATGTGCAATAAAATTCTGTTTTAAACTTGGAAAAAATGCTTCAGACTGCTTTTGGAGCATCTTGCATGAATTGAGCATCAGTTTGTGAGTGGCATAAGAGATTCAAGGAAGGCAGGGAGTCTGTGAGGGATAATGAGAGGTGTGGCAGGAGTAAGGAAGTCAATACACCATAGTTGATTGGCCAAATAAGGAATTTCATGGATAAGGACCATCGTGTGTCTATAGAGACAGTAAGTGCACAGTTTGATGTCAGTTTAGGAACTGTACACACAATTATTCGCGAGGAACTGAAGATGCAGAAGATTTGCGTGAAGTGTGTCCCAAGGGTGCCCAGAGAAGATCAGAAAGAAAGATGTTGTCATGACAGCAGGGAGATGGTCAAGCTGATTAATTCAGATCCCGCAGTTCTTGATGCTCTGGTGACCTGCGATGAAAGCTGGATCTACTGCTATGACCCAGAGATCAAGAGACAGAGTTCCCAGTGGAAGCATGCTGGCTCTTCCTGACCCAAGAAGGCCAGACAGAGCAAATCCACCCACAAACTTTTGATGATCCCTTTTTTTTCTTTTTTTTTTTTTTTTTTTTTTGACAGCACTGGCATGATCTACATGCACTGGGTTCCCACTGAACAGACAGTCAATAAAGAATACTTGGTTGAGGTTTTAAGGGAGTTCAGGAAGAGATTCTGTTGGAAGAGAACAGCACTCTTCAAATCGGTTCAATGGCATTTCCACCAAGACAATGCACCAGTCTACAACTCCATCCTTGTCACAGAATATTTGACTAAGATGGGCATCAAGACATTTCCTCAGCCTCCCTATAGTTCAGACCTTGCTCCCTGTGACTTTTGGTTATTCCCTAAGCTCAAGGAAAAACTTAGAGGCTGTCATTATGAGATAATTGAGGAGATGAAAGAGGCTGTGATGAAGGTCATTGACATGCTCACACAAGAACACTTCCATGGGGCCTTCCAGAAGTTATTGGAATGATACAAGTGCATTGCAACCGGAGGAGATTACTTCAAAGGGGACTAGAGTTTCATGTGTGTACTATCAATAAAAGTGCCCTTACGAAAAAAGTCTGGAAACTTATTTAATGAGCCTTGTATTTGACAGATTTTCTTACATCGGTAAAAAAAAACCGAAAAGATTTTAATAAACCAACTTGATTATTGTCCAACTGGCAATAATTTTTTCTTGCTGATCAGTTAAGGTACTTGAGGGTTTTAATCAGGTTTGTTGAAATAGTGAGTTGATGAATGTTTATTAGTTTTATTTGTTAAAATTAAATGAATTATTAAATGCTTATTAGTTAAAATAGTGAGTTGATGAATGTTTATTACTTGGGATCATTGCTTGACTGACCTCTGTTTAAATTGGTAACCTGATGATTAACATTTTAAAAATAATTTTTTAAAGTTACTTTACTACTTTCGAAAATTCAAATATAAATTTTTAAAAAGAAAAAACTCCTAATGACAATGTTAAAAAATGTATTGATGGGTGGTTTATTGTCTTGTGGGAGAATAAAAGAAAATGTTAAAAGGAATTAAAATTTTTGTTGTTATCAGAAACAAAATTGGAAGGAACTAAGTTGAAATATCCACCCCCAAAATTTTGAAAATAATCCTGTGAATTATGAAAAGAAGTGAATTCCCCCCCCCCATTTAAAAATTATTTTTTATTGAATTTTCAGACTGAATTACAATCAGATGTGCTTTCTAAAAAGAAGAAAATCTTGATGCAAACATTGGAAGCTGCTAAAGAGCAGCAGTCACAGCCAATGGCTGGTGACTCCCAGCAATCTAAACAGATTCCCTCAGAAATGGTAAACACTTTTCAATGCTTACCCCCCACCAACTATTTCCATGCTTTCTGAGACTTTGTGAATGTATAACTATAGTTCCCTTTCAATTACCTTATTTCCTCAATGAACCTGACATACAGGTTTCTTGAGAGATTTTATTAAAAATGAATTGATTTTTTTTTGTTACCTTGCTATATTTGTTTACTTTTAGTTTTCATTCAATATGGTTTTCATCTCTACTCTCGTTTTAATTATTGTTTATTGTGCTGTAAAAGTTAGTTTCCGTTACGTTTTTATGTACAAATAATTCAAGAACACTGAATGAAAACACGGAACTGGGTGCTAGGAATTTAAGAAGGGTTTATTTAAAGTAGGGTAAAGAAATGCTTCTACCCAAAAAACTCTCATTTAGCTCAAGTCTTGTTATCACCAGATAATGTCAATGTGTCTTCACTGCATCTGTCATAGCTGCCAATCGTTTTTCAGTGTTGTCCCCAGTAAAAGTAACTGTCGAGGAAAGTACCTGTTTCCCCACAATTTGAAGGGGAGCAACTCTGTTTTTGTTCGTTAGGCTGCCCCTAACACTTCCCTTCTTTTTTTTTTTTTTTTTTTTTTTTTTTTTTGAATAATTAACAATAGCAAGCACGCTTGGGGTTGATTTGCAGATGCTGCACTTTTGTGCAATTTTGCTTTGACCATTTTTTGTGAGGTCTTGTTCTACTCCCATTTACATTTGTCTACATGGGAGGCAATGGAGATGGTAGGTCAAATGTGTTCATTAGCAACTCTAGTGGAATAGTTGGCATGTTGTCAATTATGTTGTTCCTGGTGTATCTAGGACATAATTGGTTTTTATGCTGTGCCCAGAGTTGAATATTATAAACAATACTTGAATATTATAAACAAATTTTCCTTTTCTTTTGGAGATGGTACCTGGTGCTCAGTTTGGCTGTCCAGGCCTGAAGTTTCTTGCAAAAACTGGTGTGTCTACTGTGAAAGTTTGTCCTTTGTTATCGCAAGTGTCTTGCCTTTGTTGTTCTTTATGTGGATATAAAGCATCCAGGGTGGTGTGAAGCTTTCATCTCATGAGTGCCTCTGCTGGTGACATACCATTCTTTACTGTGCCATTTAGTGTTGTCTAGTATGAAAGGAGAAATGCATGTAGTATTTCCTTTGTTGTTCCCTCCCACTTTGCTTTGAGCAGAGCATGTTTAAATGTGTCCACAAAATGTTCTGCTTGACTATTGGATTGTGGGTAGTATGGTGGAGTACGAACATGTGTTATGCAACTTGACCTACAGAAATGACAGAACAACTCAGATGTGAATTACGTTCCATTGCTGGAGACATTAGTCTTAGACAGGCTATATTGACTGAATAGCTGTTTAAGAATGGTAATGGTTGAATAGGTATTTGTATTTTTCATTGGAAAAATCTCTGGTCATTTGGAATGGACATCCACAACTACCAGAAAACTTGGGCCATTAATAGGGCTTGCAAAATCCGCATGTATCTGGGACCATGGTTATTCTGGGTATTCCAGTGTGAGTCCACAATCTGAGGTGGATTTTTCTGCGCTTGAATGCAAGGGACACAACTTTTGACTGTCTTTTCAATGCCAGAGTCTACATTGGGCCAGTACACTACACTGCGAGCTATAGTTTTCATTCAGTTGATACCTGGATGTCCTGAATATAGTTGTTTAAGAACAGCTTTTCTGAGTTTTGTGGGAACCACAATATGATCCGCAAACATCAAATACTCATCGATGACAGACGAAGAATCACTGCGCTGCTCAAACTGTTGAAGCTCTCCTGTGATATCAGGGGGTCATGAATGTCCGAGAAACTTGCAGACATTTTGTATCATTGGGTCATGCCAAGTTTCTTGTTTACTCTCCATTTTTGTCACAGAAATTGTTCAGATACAATCAGTGAGTGCACTCTGAAAATCGTTCTCTATGTTGATGGTGTCGTCATCTGGGACTGATTGCAAACTGATGAGGCATGATAAGGCATCAGCCTGAACAAATTATGTAGTCTTGTGATACTGTATGTCGAAATTGTATTCCAATAATATAATTGCTCAGTGTTGTAGTCAAATAGCTGAGTATACTGGAATTCCCTTTTTTTTTTTTTTTTTTTTTTTTTTTTTTTTTGACCTAAATATCTACAGTAATGGCTAGTGGTCTGTCAGCAGTGTGAAGCGGCACCCGAATAACATCTTGTGAAATTTCTTCTCAGCAAAAATCAGTGCAAGTGCTTCTTTTTCTACTTGGCTGTAGTTTTGTTCAGCAGGCATCAGGGATCTGGTTGCATGCATGATAGCCTTTTCTGATTTGTCAGCAAAAGTGTGCAAAATCACTGCTCCCACACCATGACTTGAGGCATCAGCAGCTACTACTATTTTCTGAGTTGGGTCAAAATATGTGAATAGCAAATCTGAATTGAGTTATGCTTTAATCTTTTCAAAAGATTGTTGACAATCTACAGGCCAGGTCCATTTAATGTCTTTGGTTAATAGTTTGTTGAATGGAGCCTTAATTTGGTGTAGTGAAGGTAGGAAACTTCCATAGTGGCTCACCAATCCACTAAACTATCCAATAAACTGCTTATGTGTGATGGGGGTGGCATGTGTTGAATAGCTGCCATAGTAGTTGGATCTGGACAGCGACCATAGCGGTTGAAAAGGGATCTCCAGGTATTTATTTGCCTGTAAGTAAAAATTACACTTTTCAGGTTGAAGCTGGAAACCAAAGTCTTGAATGCGTGTCAGAACTTTGTTGGTCTGTTCTGTCAAATCCTGTTTTGATTGACTAATAACAATTATGTCATCTAGGTATGCAACTGCACCCTCTACTCCAGTTAACATAGTGTTCATGATTTGCTGGAATATAGCGGGGTGTACTTTTACTCCAAAGAGTAACCGAGTGTGTGTATTGAAATAAACTACAGTGTGTATTTATTGTCAGCAGTTCCCTGGAGGCTGCAGAAACCTTGCCTTGTAAATAGGTCTCTGTGATGTCTAGCTTGGCAAAACAGGTGCCATCATTGAGTATGGTGAAGATATCCTCTGGAATTGGCAGTGGGTATTGGTGATGTGTTGAGACCAGTTGAAAAATCAGCACAACCTGGATTGAGCCATCGGCTTTTTTTAATTAGCACAATGGGTGCTGCCCACTGTAAATGTCACTGGTGTGGTGACCTTCATTTCCTCCCGGCGTTTTAGTTCTCTGTTCACCATTTCCAGTGCTGCATATGGCACTGGTTGTTTGGGTCAGTAAATAAGTTTTGTTAAAAGTTTAACTGCCAGCGTGGCTTTGGCTTGAGTGCAGCGTCCCAGGTTACTTGTAAAAACTGAAGAAAAATGCTTTAGTATTTCTTCAGTTTGGTTTGTAATGGCACTCTGAGTTGTGGATCTGGATCCTGCATTGCAGATAAAATTGAGTGGAATATCAAGGAGACCCAGTGACTTGATAAAATCAAGTTCCAAAAGGTTGTGTCTCGAATCTGCGACATATACTTTTCCAGATACTGTCTTATCCTCAATCTTACTTATAGCTGGCAATTCACCTGTGATATGGACACAATATCCTGATGTGTTCCGTGCTATATGTCTTGTACATGTTAGTGGAGGCTGGCCTATGGTTTTCCATAGTCTCTGTGAGATGAGGTTTATATCTGAAGCAGTGTCTATTTGCAAACAAACAGGATGGCTGTTCAGTTTTACTGACACACATTTTTCCGGTTTGACTTTGAGTAGGGAGAAAATTGCTACCAGACTTTGTGTTTTTCTTTTCAGTCTGCGTTTTTTATGTGGTCGCTTGTTAGTTGTTTTGTGCACTAGTGGGGTGTAGAATCCTTTGTGTCTTTGCTGGTTGCATTCGCGGCAGCAGTGTGTTTGGAATGGACATTTCTTTGCAAAATGCTAGCCAGCATAATTCCAGCAAGCGGATGGAGGTTTCTTTGGTGTTGAGCTAGGTGATGTTGAGTACTACTGTCTTTGAATGGTGTTGATTGTGGATGTTGTTGCGGGTACTGACTGTTGTACTATATCTGAATCCTGCTTCAGATTCATCAGCTGCTGACATTCCTCTGCAGCTTGCTGTAGAGTTATATCCAGATTTTGTTCTATTTTTGATAGAATCCTTGTATGGACATCCCTATACTTTGCAGACCTCAACCCCCAAACAAAAATCAAGCATTTGAACAGCTCGCATTCCTTATTAATAGTGCTTGCAAATGTGAAATCAATTGTCACATTTTGTGATATTTAGGCAGTTGAATCTAGCATTGAAGAGTGAAGTGCGCTCACTAAAAATCTGTTTTAAGGTCTCCACTGTTTCTGCAAAACTACAATCCTGTGGATGTCTCGGTAGAATGTAGTTGGAATATATATCATGTTCTGAGGGGCCCAATTTTTGTAACAGAAGCCTAACCTTCCAGTTGTCTGTTTGTTCTCGAAAATCCAGATTGAAAGTATCCTCAAAATGAACAAACCATGTCAAGAAAGTTGAATTCACGTCTGTGTCATAGTGAAATTCTGTGATAGAATTTTCGAAGACCTCTCTCGACATAATCAATTTCGTTTGCTGTGGTGTCCTAAGTCGCTGTGTAAACAGTTCCATTAACTTCAGTTGCTGTTCTAATAGTTTTTATATTGCCAGGTCCATTTTTCTTCTTTTATGTATAATTGCGAGTTACAGAAAAAAAGATTTTCGTCAACAAATGAGTCAAATAAGTTACGTTTTCAACTTACCTGAAATGTATTTTGTGTGTCCATGAAACCGACATCTAAAAATCCAAGTCTGAATCCTCATTTGTGTGTGTGTGTGTGTGTGTGTGCGCGTGTTTTGAGAGAAATCTTATGTTGTCAATTTCCCAAGTTGAAACCCTTGTAGTGAAAATTTTCCATGTGCGTTGTTAAATCTCAAATTCTTCGTTGCCACTTTTGTTACATTTTTTTATGTTCAAATAATTCAAGAACACTGAATGAAAACACAGAACTGGGTGCTAGGAATTTAAGAAGGGTTTATTTAAAGTAGAGTAGACAAATGCTTCTACCTTTTTTTTCAAGGTCACTTAGCTCAAATCTTGTTACAACCAAATGATGTCAATGTGTCTTCACTGCATCTGTCATGGCCGCCAATTGTTTTCCGGTGTTGTCCCCAGAAAAAGTAACTGTCGAGGAAAGTACCTGTTTCCTCACAATTTTAACGGAAGCAACTCTGTTTTTGTTTGTTTGGCTGCCCCTAACAGTTTCTATGTTAGCCTCCTATATATTATATCAGCATATTAAATATCAAGATACTTTTTTATGTGTGAAGTGGAATCAGAGAATTTGTTATTTTGGTTGACAAATCTAATATTTAATGATGTGGATTTCCAAATTTTTAAAATCTTATTTTATTCACTTCTTTTTAAGATATTGCCAAAATTACCAGAAAACATGTTCTTCTGTATTTGTTGTAGAACAGTAGTTTACAAACAGATGTGGCTCTTGGAGCTCACAAGAAGAATTTTAAATTTAAGAGAAGAAATTTCACTCTGCAGAGGAACTCCAAAATAAGAAAGAATCGGCTTTGTACACTGTGTGTGTATGTACTCAATACAATCAAACACTTGGCTTCTGTAACCATGCATTATTCGACTTAGAGATTTAAATTACAATTCAAAAGTTATGTTCCAAAGTATACATTGAAGAATATAAAATCAAGGACCACTACTATCTATAAGTATATGCTTATATATATATGTGTGTCTACCACCCTTAGCAAAAATAATGGAATTAGCATAGTTAGCGGAAGTTCACTTAAGCTTTTTTCTTTAGCAGTAAATAAACTAATAACAGATAAGACACAAAACAATTTTTCTTTAATAACTGAACAAAGTCATTCAATGATACTCTCCTGTGCATGGCTTGGAAAAAAAGAACTATACCATTCATTTAAATAATTTAATTTTAATTTGTTTATGAAATATTAAAACCAGAATGTTTAGCTATTTTTTGTTATCTGTTATTAGTTTAATTACTGCTAAATAAAAAAAAAAAACCTAAGTGAATATTCTCTAAGTGTGTTAATTCCATAGTTTTTGGTAGGGGGTCGTATGATGAAAAATATTTCTCACATCTCATCTGCCATTGTATCATCAATTTTATATGAAGTTTATCTTGATTTGTTTCCACTCAAAATGTATTTCAATTCTTATGGTACTCATTTGTGACTTCTTTTGTGTGTGAATCTTTTCTAGATTGAAAATTTATGTGGTATTGTTGATAAGCTGGAACCTGACCAATTGCCACCCCAAGAAGATGTAATGGAAACTGCTCTTATTCAGAAATCAATCCAGACCCAATCTGCAACCCCAAAATCATCACCATCAAAAACACAGTCACCTTTGGATGCCCAGATGAAATGTTCTCCTACTAAAAGTATTCGTCTCTCTACATCAACGGGACAAAAGGTGAATTGGAATTTCTTAAAAATGAAAACTTTTCTTTTATCGTGAATGTGGACTTAGAATTTGCTGACTGTATACTTGCACAAGGTTAAGACCCCTTACCCTCCAAAAAAAGGTGTTTTGGGTATGACACTTGCATCTTGTGGCAAGGCTCCAATTCTGAAGAGCATGGAGTACCACTTCATTGCTATTACTCCAAGGTCCACTCTGACATGGTGTTAGTATCTGTTAGGGTCTCAAGTATGAGTCAGATCTGTTTAAAGATTATTCATATTAGATAGTAATACTATCTAACTAGATTATTTATATTAAGAATTGTTACTTGAAGCTATTATTATTGTTATTATTATTAGTTACTTGAAATTTTACAACTATGTGTAAATAAATTATTAAATAGAAGTAATAACTTGAAACTATGTAATTATTTGGATTAGATAGGAATACTTAAGACCCTACAACTGAGTGCAACTTATTTGTATTATATGCACAGAGCCAATGAATGTAAGTTTTTGCTGTTTGGCCAACACTAGTGTATCTATGTGTAGAAGTCCATAGAAGAACATTGCTTTTGAGTCCATCCTTAGTTCTATAGCAGTAACTAACGTCTTGCTCATCTTACTTGGATGGTTTATAAGATGGGAGGTAAATGGTCATACAGCTGTTTTTTTGTAGGGTGCTGTTTCCAGGATTTGAGCAAAAATGTACACAGTGTCCTTGTGTAGTTGCCATCTATCTTTTTCTCCAAGTGTTTCAACTATACAGTAGTACTGACATGGCTTCAGATTGGAAGAAGTCTTATTTTATGCAGTGATTTTCTTTTCTTTAATAGTTCACAATCAAATTTCCAGTATTGATGATGTTAGACATTAACTCATTCCACTTTTTATTTTTTAATCAATATCCTCCTTTTTGAAATCTGACTGTTTCTGTGCTCATAGTGTATGAGACTTTGTGAAATGATTATACAGCTATTTCTTTTGTGTATTTCTTAGATGCCAAATCTGCATAAAATAATAATGTGTATTATGACATTTCTGTGTTTTTGATTCTCTGTTTCTTGTGTAGGTATTGCTCAGTCTTGAGAAAGATGTCACCTTTGAAGAGTTGCAGGATTTGATCACCAAAGAATTTGGCGTTCCTGCAACTAGACAGAAAATTCGGATGGGTTTCCCTCCTCGTGAACTGTGCCCAAATAACAATATTGAACTTGTGCCATTGAAACATCTTGACCGAGTTGAAGTTGAGGTTTTACCAGAGGAAGGCTATTTTGGTAAGAATTTGATTTCTGTCAGAGAATACACTATGAAAATCCAGGAAAACACTCAAGAATTTACTTATGGTATGTTATTGTATAGGGATACATCTATAATTTCCCCCTTAATACCACTCTGTTGACAGGTTTAGAATACTGTATCCCTAACACAATAAAATTTTGTTCTGATAATATTCTTAATTTCTGTTTCATTTTCAATTGTTACAGGGAAACCTAGAATTCAGTCTCTATATACTAAAAACTCTAGTACAAAAGTGCCTTTTTTTTTTTTTTTTTTTTTTTCCCCCCCAAAATCACTAATATAAATTTTTATCTCCCAAGTGCCAATTAAATGTTTCTGTGTACCACAAATTTTTCTTTGGTGATTGAAGTAGTTGTCAGTTTTCTGCTATCACCATCAGTAAGGTTCAATAAAACAAAACTAGATTTTGAATGTTCATTAAAGTTGACGAGTAATGAAATAGGAGATTGTAATTTATTGGTTAGAACAGAATCATACACACACACACACACACACACACACAGATGTAGATTTTGTGCTGAGACCATGCAACCGGATGTTCTACCATTCTGCCTTTTATGTACAACAAAGAAAAAGAAAGTGCCCTCTGGGGCAAACAAAAAGTTCAAATCAAGGGCTGTAATTCTGACAGCGTTAGATGTTTAGAGTGCGACAACTCATGCCTCTTGATATTTTACAGAGATTAGTATAGCATGATCTTCCTGCCTTTCAAGCAATTTGTATGCTTATGTTTTTGCAAAAGATTTATTTCTAAGAAGCATTTGCCTTTGGAAGTTCATTTTTTTCCAAGTACTTCATAAATGCAGCCTTGTGCCAGTGTTAGTTTAATGTCATAAATTTTGTTAACTGGCCCTCTCTGACATTGTTTTACTAAGAAATGTCTCTTGATGGAAATAAAGTGAATGGTCTCTCTCTTTCTTTTTTCTATATCAATATTTTGTTGTTCATCTACAGATGCTGACTCCCTGAATTCTTTGCGGCGTGAAGCACTTTTTCAAAGCGAAGACATTTGGTCTTATGTTCAGAAATATCCTGATTTCTTTCGCAAGGGAGGAATCATCTACTGTCAAATGCAAAAAAGAAAACATGAATTTCATTTTACCATTCCATTACTGCCTGAAAAGGTAACAAAATTTTTTTACTATTTTACTTATTTGTTTTCAATTTAGACCTTCCAAACTGTATGTCTGCTTTTGAGGAGATATCTAAAGAATGAATAGTAATGGTTTGTCTCCTTCACTTACCAGATAGTCTCCTCTATTGACTTAATAGAAGAAACATCAGGTGTAATCTTTGATGTTTGTAGTCAAGATTGAAAGTGTCTGCTGTTGTTTTCTTCTTTAAATCTTCACGTGAAAGAAACAAATTAATGTGGACGTATCAAATGTCTACAATTTTTGTCTGAATGAAGAATTATGTTGTGTGCAGATATAGTATTGTGGTTGTGAGTTCCATCCCTGGGTTTAGTAGTGAAAAAAAGTCATGTACTCTAATCCAATGCAAGAGACAAGTGACATCTTGAGGATGAATTAATTAGGAAAGAATTGAATAATACAAGATCTTTAAAGGGGTAATGAGAATAATCTACTACCATAGATTAAATTAAGAGTTCAGTTTGTCATTGATGATATCTTCCTGGGAATTTCAGACTCCTTTGTAAAGACTGCAGAGCACAACTTCTAAAAGTCCACTTAGCATGATGGTTTTTGTTCTTGAAAATGGAATTGGCAATCCAAGTTCAAAATCCTTGACAAGGCTGCTCTGTTTTCTTTTTTTTTTTTTTTTGCTTATAATTTCCTTTTTATTTTCTTTGCAGACATTCTGTTACAATGAAATCACTGACATAGTGCAGATTTGCTTGAAAGCTTATGGCCATTTTGATGTTGAGCCTGGTATTGAATGGAAAGTACAACAAATTCGACCAAACTTAATTCTGCCATGCCAATACCATATGACCCATTCCAGCAACCAGGTCCATTCCCGGCACCAAAAATCTCAGCTGCTTTTTTCTGGGCAGGGACAGTCATTAATGTCTCAGCATCGAGAGGCCAAGCTCTCTGTGAGCTCTTCAAAGAAAGACTTACCTTCAATGGGCTCTGATGCTGAATGTAAAAACATTTCTCCCTACCAGAGATTGGGGCCAGGATTCAGTATTCTTGGAGGGGAGATGTCGAATGTCACAAACACCAGTTTAGAAAAGATTCGAGCCCTGGCTGCAAATATTGACCCTCATTTGGATTTTAACAGAGAACAGGTAACAACTAGATTTTAATTGACTTTTTTTTTCTCTTTGCAAAAAAGTTTGTCTGTTTCAGTCAGAATTGATTTTTGATGGGAGAAACTTGTACAAGGCACAATTTAACAAAGATTAACATGTTCATCTTGAAACATTAGGTCTTGAAGACGGAAGGTTCGTTTCTTCCAATTTTTTTTTACATAGAAAAAAGTTAGATAGTTCAAATGGTATTTGTTCATTTCATCTATGTAGACACGGAGAAAATGGATTTTGACTCAAGATTAAACTCCTTGACCATTTGGTGAGAAACAAACTCAGTAATTATGTGAGATGGCCCATTCACACTAACTCTATTTGACTTGTTTTATTTAAGCTTAGAATTTTGTTGTTTGTTTGATTGATTTTAAAGGTGTGTCAACCTATAGCATACACTGTACTTTAATATTTACATTTTTTTGTATAGTTCTTAAGTTTTTGCAAATGGTTGTTTATCAAATATAAATGATAGTTTTAAACAGATCTATTTGACTTGTAGAAGAGACTATAACACATATTATCTGTGTAGCACGATGTTGAAAGTTGTAACGCTACATAGTTCAAAATGAATCTGAGTTTCAGGATACTAAAATTTATTTAGGTGTGCAACATTTACAGCAGTCAGCAAAAAGGAAAAGATAGAATAATGGAATATGTCAACTGATTTAGATAGACAGTAACCATATATCATGCGAGATGAAATGAAAAACCAGACATAAATTTCTTCTTTATTGACCCCCTTTTTGTCGTCGGTCATCTCCAACTGCCTGTTATCTGACTCCAGCTCTGGCTCAAACTTTTGACTCCGAAATCTCCTTCATATATATGTTCTTAAGATTATTCTCTATGCAATTGTTAAATTACATGTTGTTAAAAACAAAGAACTCAGACTATCTCCCTCTGCATACGGAGATGCCTTTATTACAACCTCCTTCTCACACTCTCACATAAACCAATATGGCAGTTTGTTTACTTCCAGTCCTCGAATAATGCCCTCTCATCTTGAGAGTATCAGGGGAGCTAACTTGCATGTCTTAACACATGTAATCACTAAAACTTTTTAATGACATGTCATTGCTAAATATCAGCTGATATATATCTAAATGGTTATCTTTGATATTTTACTTACAGCTGATTCTAAAACAAACCTGTCAATCTTTATTTTGAGATCTGTTGAGATGTGTGTGCAAACAAGGTTGATGCAAGTCCTGACCTTTACAAATCAAAAACCTGCAACTACAAACTCAAAGTTTCAGCTAGAAACAATTTATCACTAAAAACTAAAATAATTAACTAAAATCCCTAATTATTTTGCATCTAAATGGGCTGCCCTATCAGCTGGGGCTATAGAATACACCCATTGTACCGCTGCAGAGGGGTAACCCTTGCCCAACGAGGCTATCTGTTGGCTGTGGATGGCAGCCCGTAATGCTTGAGGATGGGATCCTGGTGGCTGAGCCATCACATAACTTGCAACACTCCTGTTTGGCTTTTACCGGGCAACTAGACAGGTGGTCAGTGAGGCTCGATCCTATCAGTTGGCTGGTCACATCAGTCCTCTTTCAAATTTTTGGAAAAATCTGAATTAGAGGGCGATGGCTGTAGGGTCAATCATGTTGAAGAAAGACCTATACTCTTTTCTGTCCAGGGGGAGTAATTATCTTGGGAACAAAATCAAACTGTCTACCATCAGCATGAGTATACTGGCTATGTAGCCGTGATGTTACTAGGTGAATGGGTTTTCCATTATCACATCCCTGAGTGGGGCTCTATTGTGGGTGGGGAACATAGCCAATGAAACTTATAAACTTTCTTTATGGCTCTCGAAAATATAACCCAAGCAACAACCAAAAAAAATCTCAAAGAAAAATACAGCATGAACCACCTTTCCCAAAATTCATAATACGAGAATCAATTGACGATACTCCATTCACAAAACTATCCCCATTTCTTATACAAAAGATCATATCTACTAACATCAGTCCAAAAACAGTTCAAAATTTTAAAAAATGGCACAGTCATGATTGAAACCAAAAATAGGAAACACACAAACTTTCTACTAAATATGAGAACCTTCCAGAATCTAAAAATAAGAACATATCTCCATAAAACACTAAACTCCTCTAAAGGAGTTATAAAAAACAAAGAACTCTCCCAGTGTTCAAGGGGGAAAAAAACTAAAGAATAACTGACATAAAAAGAATTACCATCAAAAAAGAAAATCAAATAATATAAACACACTTCAACTCACCTACAATCCCCAAAAAACTGAAAATTGACCATACTAATGAAAAATAGAACAATACATTCCATGCTTTAAATACCAAAAATTTGGCCACCATGGAAATATATGCAACGGATGCACTATATGTGGTAAATGCAGAGAAAGAGAACCAAACAACACTACCATCAACTGCAAACTCAACAACAGATCTGCCAACTGTGGTGAAGACCACCCATCCTATTCTGGAACATGCACAGTCTATTAAAAAAAAAAAAAAAAAAATCTCAAGTATAAAACACTCCAGAAACATTTCCTATCCAGAAACCCCAAAAATAGTTGAAGGCTACATAAAAATCCCAAAACCTACTTCCAAATATCTTCAAACAACTCAAAATCAGATAGTAAAAAAAAGAAAAAATGACCAAGAACTAATCTCCAAACTCTTCCAATTAGAACCTCAAGATGGGCCAAAATTCATACAAGAAATAAAACCTATACTATTAAAACCCTCAACCAATGACTGAACATACCTAGAAAAAACATCCCAATACAGTGAATCAAATCCCTCGAAGCAATCTCCAAGAGAAGAAATAAAAACCATCTCTCCACACCAAAACCCTAATAAAAACCAACCAAACTCTAAAAACCCAAGTAAAGAATCTACTTTAAGCAGTCCAAATACTCAGAACAGAGTCAAACCCCTCATCGAAACAGAACGAAATCAAACGGAAAACAAGACTGTAACTGAACCTTTAAATAAAGTATACCATATAGAAAATGCAAACCAAAAAGAGCCATCAAACCAAAAAAGGAGCAAATCTAGCTAATGATCTACCTCCAAAAACAGAACTAAAAGCAAAATAAAATCTTCCCCAGAAAAACAAAACAATTTGAAAATTACAAGAATATAACTGAAAGTACCCTTCTACCCACCCTTAGACAAGATGAAGACCCAAGACACAATACCCCCCCCCACAACCATAACCAGTCCACAAACCAAACATGACTCACAAAACATCTCCCCTACAAGGAATTACAACAGGACCAAAACAAACTTACAAAACAAATAATCAGCATATGTTCACTATACATACCCTCTAATAGCAACATAAGTGAATTAGAACTCAAAGATTTAATACAACAATTCCAAAAATCTTTCATACTCATGGGAGACTTTAATAATCATAACTAAATATGGGGTAGCAGAGATACAAATGAAAGAGGCCATACAATAGAAAACTTCATGAACAAAAACAATATATGCCTTCTAAATAATAAATCCCTCACCTCCCTTCATCCTGGAACCGGTGCACACTTGGTAAGAGATCTGACCTTAAGCGATCTTACAATCTATTTAGATTACAATTGGAAAACCAATGAGTATAATTGCAGAAATTACCCCTATCCAATTATACTAGTGTAATAGAAATTATCACTCTTGCAAACGACTGTCAGGTAACAGGGTTGGGTAGGAAAAGAGAAGAAAAGTGTAGACTAGAATGTAAAGGCAAATAGAATAAAACTACTTACAAGCAGTTTTGATCGTCAGGGAAAGGAATAAGAAGAAAAGAAGAATGAGAGTTTGTATTTTATTTATACCTGTTGCATTAATTTGCATATCAGAGGGAATGGAGATTATTAAAAGACCGAAATAGAGAGAACAGTCAGTCGAGCTTCTGACGTCTGAGAGAGACCAGAGACCTTGTGCGATGAAACGAATTTGGTGCAGTGAACTGAGATAGAAAGACCCTTGTTTTTAAATCTCAACTAGAAAGACTTAAACCCAAACTAAAAGAAAAAATACCGTCCTGGAACCTTTAAAAAGGCCAAATGAGAACACTTTAAAAGACTTTGTGATGTCAATTTAACACCAAAAGCCAATACAAACCAAGAAGACCACAATACCTATTTCACAAAAACACTCCTAACTGTTGCAGAGGAATGTATACCAAAATGATCCACTCAACCGAAATTCAATAAACCTTGGTACAATAATGAGTGCAAAAAAGCAGTAAGAGCGGGCTGTGCGGCATTCAGAAAATTCAAAACAAACCCAACAAAAGAGAATCTTGAATTCTTTAGAAATTGCAGAGCCAGAGCATGAAGAACAATTAAAGAATCAAGACAAGAATCTTGGAAAAACTTCACATAAAAAATAAACACTAACACAAAGATCAAAATAGTATGGAATGATTAAAAAAATATCTGGTAAGAATAACTGTGACCTTATTCAATATAAAAATAAACAGCATTGTGAACTGCTTTAACTTGGGAGTTGAAGGCTCACTGTAGATGCAAATCAAAACACATTGGAACAATAGAATGTCAACTCCAACAATGTCTAAATAAGATATAAACAACTGGACCATTAAAAATGATTTCAAATTCTCCCAAAGCAAAACGCAATGTATACATTTCTGCAATCTCTGCCAAAACAACCCTGTACTAGTTTCAACTGAAATCCCCATTGTTGAAGAACACAAATTCCATGGAATTATCTTTGACAAAAAATTAACATTCAAACCCCTCATTAAATACTTAAAATCAAAGTGTAATAAAACAATCCAACTCCTTAGAGTAATTGCACACACAGATTGGGATGCAGATAAAAAAAAACCTCTACTAAAACTCTCCTGAACATTTAGTATGATCCAAACTTGACTATGGCACATTCCTCTATGGATCAGCCAGAAAATCCTACTTCAAACAATTAAATACTGTACACCATCAAGGACTGAGACTGGCACTAGGAACCTACAAAACCTCTCCAATAGAAAGCTTATACACCGAGGTGAATGAACCTCCACTGTCAATCAGAAGACAAAAACTAGCCTGGCAATCAAACTGGCCTCATGCCCTTCAAACCCTATCCACAATGTCCTCCACCGCCCACAACACAAAACTTTCTTTGAAGCAAAAACAAACCCCATCAAACCTTTTAATCTCCGAATAGAACATCGCATCACTGAAGTACAAATAGATAAAACACAAATACTTAAATCCACCACCTTGAAAACTCCATCCTGGATATTGAAACGACTAAAAATACTGCTAAATCTAACAAAATATCATAGAGAAAACACACACCCAACTATTTTCCATGAAGAATTCCTTCACCTTAAAAATTACTGCCCCAATAATATCTGTATTTATAGCGACGATTCCAAAAATGGAAACAATGTATCATGCGCTGCCATCCAATGTAACACCAATCCATCTGGTAGAGTGCTGATGAGGTGTTTTGCCACAGCAGGACACATAGCATAATGGTCATAGGCGTTGGTTCCCTAAGCTTTTAAGGAGACAATGGAGGTTGCAGGCTCAATCCTGACTGCAGGTGAGTAGCAATACAGGAATTCTTAACACTTGTACTTGGTTATGGTTAATGGAATTAGAACTGGTGACCCCTGTGGATTTAATAAAGAATATAGTTTGAAGTTTTGTGCAAGTTCCCAAGATTAATAAACACCTGAAGAAGGCTAGAGGACATATCACCTGAAATGTTGTGGAAATAACAAGAAAGATAAAGACAATAGTCTGAAAACCCTTAATGATAAAAATCATCAAGCTTCATCTCAGATTTTCAGACAACTAATGTCAGTCTAAATTTTTCACATTCCCTATTGACTATACTAGCAAAAGTCGTGTAATCCTCATTTTCTTTCTTTGTAAGATTCAAAGACTGCCAGCCTGTATTGAAAAAGTGAACACCACTCCTTGAATATTTTTGTTAATATTTCTATTGTTGTTGTTTATTATAGGTATAAATATATATAATTAGTTATCGTATTGTTGTATAGTCACAACCATGACCAACTATACAAACACATATTACATATACATCTACATATGCATAGGAAATCATAACGATGACACAATCAAGACGAGCGACACAGTCTTTTAGAAAAATATACCTCTCGCTTTATTGAAAGGGTTGTGTGTGAGAGGGAGTTGGAGACCGAACAGAAGTGCAACATATTGACCCCCACTCTATTGGCCTTAACCGCGTTTCTTTCCCGTTCTCCTGGGCTGCTTAACCGGCGGCCTGGGGGCCCAGTCTCTCTGGGACATGTTCCTCAATCCAGCATCTTATCTCTAACTCGTCTGATCACCCAACTGCAACTGCTCAATCGGGGGCCTGAGGGCCCACTTTGCTGGGTGCTGGCTTTCTCTACCGCATCTTGTCTCCAACTGATTGAATTTCCTGTGCACTGAGTTATATAATAGTTCAACACCCACCTTCTTGTAAGCATCACAAATTGCACTCATTCAACCCATCCATGGTCAAGGTTATACTCTGCTATTCCTTGACCAGATGCGCCTGTTATTTACACAGGTGCATTTCCTATTTTGACAGCCTGGCCGGGTCGTACAAAAGTATATATATATATATATATATATATATATATATATATATATCAATGACAACAATCATCATCATCATGACGTGCGGCTAGCACGGATATCCCTGATCCTCTCTCTCCACGTCTCCCTATCATTCATCGCCTTTGGCAGGTCTTCGGGGTTACATCCCGTATCATCACATAGCTGCTGTATGAATGTTCGAGCTGGTCGTCCTGCTTTTGATTGGCCATATGCAGGGGTCCACAGGAGCACATCACTTACGATCTCGTCTTTGCTTCTCCAGCAGTGTCCGGCATGTCAGGTTCGTCTAGCTTGTATAGTTTTCGTGATAGGTGGTAGGTGGCCATACAGTTGGCGCCGTGTGGGGTGTTGCTGCCAGGACCTGTTTAATATTGCTCGCAACATTCTTGTATAATTGCCGTCGAGCTTCTTCTCCAACCGTTTAGTCAGCGTCCAAGTAGTGCTTCCATACAGCAGTATCGACAGGTGGTATGAACATGTTTATTTCTTTCTACCTTTAGTCCTTGGCAACACGAGGAGAGTGACACAGCTCATAAAAGCCTATGCTAACCATATTATACTGAACCCCGCCATCTGAACGGTGCATCTTGTGGTGTCTAATATCTCAACTCATCTCTGCCAGTCAAGACCCAAACTGATCTGCTTTGATCAGATCCAAAAAACCCAACCATGTGCTTCAACGGTTGAACATCAACTACTCGTCTTTTCAAAATTCTCAAATTCTCAGGACCTTCTCTTCTGAGTATGACATCAACTACCCACTCAATTCACTCTAACAGCTGTCCAGTTCCATTTTCTGTCTGGGGGTTTATTATGGTAGATGATGATTGTCATATCCTTTCCACACGGGCATAAGAGTGCCTCATCTAACTATGGCACCTGAACAAAGAGACCCAAGTAGTTCAAAGCCTTACCAAACTAAATAATAAAATATAATTAACGCAAAATAGTTAATATAAAAAAAATCATTATTCTAATTATATAATGTTGTTTCCTGGAATGAAATTTCTCTGGGATGTCTTGGAAGTATAAAATTTGTGTACTTTTTGTGTTCCACTGTGCCGAACTTACCTAGTAATTATATCATTTTTTTTTCCATCTGACCGTGTTACACTGTCTTTTTGGAATATTTCTTCATGCCTTTGAAAGTATGCTCCGAATGTGACTTCTTTGTCTGATTTGTATATCAATTCACCAATCAAGTTGATTACGGAAACCTGAGAAAAGATATTAGAACTGCCTGGATCATTTTTTCTTTTTGAGAACGTTTCCAGTAATTTTGAAAAAATCTTTCTAAGTCTTCTTGACATTGTTTATGAAATGTTTCCATGTCCTATTTGCATAAAATTTCTTGCTGTTTCAAGAATTCCAGCATGCAGTTTTTAAAGTCCTCCATTTTTTTCAAGTGAGTAGTATTTGTCAATTTGTATTTCCAATAAATGTTTCTGCATGCTCATTTCTGCTTTTCAGCTATCATAGTCAATCAGTTGTTTCAGGGGTGATTTTTTGAATCCTTGCCACCAATCTGCTGTATCATCAAGGTGAATGATACACAGAGAAGAATGAGTGCTTAATATATTTATTCAGCACCAATATCTGGTGGGTGCTAAACGGATACATAAAAAAAGACACAGTACAATAAGTTACAAACAATTAACAGGAGAACTTACAAGAAATAGAGGAGGGTCAAAATGCTATGTAGCCAAACAAAGTAAGATCGGTCCGAATATTTATCAACTTAATATCAGCTTATTAATCAACCATTGAAGTCTTTAATCAGAGGCTATTTATGGCTATGAGCCAGTCCATCTGGTAGAGTGCTGATGAGGTATTTAGCCACTCTCCAACATAATTGAAATTATTATTCTCTTGACATGTATTCAGTCATCAACTCATTTATTCTATAGACCCCATTAGAATTACCATGAACAACACTTCCTCCATAGTAAATAAAGTCATAGGTTAGGATATTCCTTTGTTTAGCTGCATTAAATATGCTAAATGTCATGTTTTGTTATATTTTAGATACAATGAATGCTTCACCATCAGAAAAAATGGTTTGTGAGCTAGTCTAGTCGATCATTAGTACAGTGCAGTTAGTTTGATTCTCACTGGGTGCATTGTACATTTGCTGTCTTCAAGGGAATTCACTCTGACATAATGGCTAAAGTGTTGGACTGGGGCCTCAAAGTAAGCAAATTCAAATTCCATATGCACTATTACATTCACATACAGACTAATATCCTTGGGAAAGCTATGAACCCCCTTATTTCCACCCAGCCATGAGTTAAACAATATTACTGCTGTTCTTTTACAAGGATGGCTTTGATATTAAATTACCCATAATGATTAATATGGAATTAAATAAAAACTTAATCAAACTTGTAATCTAGTGTCAAATTGATATTTGGAATATGGATTTGTCTCTTTGAATTTATTGGGTTGCAAATTGAATGAAATAATTTAAAGATATTTCTACAAACTGACCCGACTAAAAGTTGCTATTGAAACATTGTGTATATACCTGTTTTTTTTTTTTTGTTTTTTTTTCAATGCACAATTTATATATGTGAAGTTAGTTTGTGGTATAATGGTTATTATTGTGGAAAATAGATTTGGAATCGTGAATTCAAATCCTGGACAAGGCTTTTTGGATTTCATTTAGTGCTAATACCCTTGCGAAAAGTATGAATCCAATTATTCTCTCACTTCAGCTATGGGTAAATAGTTGGGCAGATTGAGCTCTTTAACTTTGGTATGCCAACTGGCCTAGGAGAAAGAAAACTCTGAATTTAAACCTTTTAAACTTTGCTTAAAAAATTGACCTTGTGTTGCATCCATCTTGTATTGATGAGTTAAATAAATACTTACATATGTATGAATGTGAAATATATGAAACAAACATAACTTTCTCTTAGTTGGCGCTTTCAAACTTGTATCTTTTCACAGTTTTGTTTTCCCTTTAATTGAATTCTATAAAATGTTAATACAAACATATCACTATATTGTATGATCCAACATGAATGTAGATTTAGAAACTTGGCTCTTTGGTTTTAGAAAAGATTTTGTAAATATTTTGTATTTCTAATAAACAAAAGAAAATGTCTGGTGAGAGTCATTGTGTTATGAACTGTTTGTAGTGTTTTCAAAAGTTTAAAAAAATTCTCTATTCTTTACAACATTGTGTTTCGACCATCACTCAGCAACAGCGGATACTGTAAGCAATCTAAGTGATCACCCATTTAAGTACTGAACAGGATCATTATTGCTTAATGTCAGTGAGCTTATTTACTAGATTTTACTTTATCTGGCATACAGACCTTATGTTGCTTACTGTTTGTAAATGGTCACTTATTTGAACAAACTCATTATTGTTTAATTTTGTCCTTTTTCTTTTACTAAGTTTTGCATAGTCTGGCATGCTGGCACACACTTTGGTGATGGTATCAGTTGTTTCAAACTGGTCATCCATCTAAACACCAAATTGGTTAGTAATTTTTTGTTAGGAACTGGTGCTCTAAGCGTGATTTGACTATGTTACAATGATTCTCAAGACAATTTTAAAATGGCAAGAAATATGTAGAAATTGAAGCTGGATGAGTGTGATATGAAGTAACTTGGGAGCCTTTGGCAGATTGTTAAATTAGGGTCTGTTGGTAGGAAATTTCTTTTTAAATGTGATTGCATATTATTATACATTTGTCTTTCTCTCATTTGTCAGAAATTGGCATTTAACTAATTCATTTTCTTTCTCTTTTATTCATTTATTATTTTTTCTTAGGATGATTTGCAAGAAGACAAACAAAATCCAATGGAAACCACATAATAAAAGAATTTGTAATTAAGAAACTGTGATGCTCAAAAATGATGTATGTTTATTCTTTATGTAAAGAAATTAATAAATGTGTGAGTGTGTAAGTGGATGCTGCTGGTTCCAGCTTCCTTTTTATTTCTTTCAGCATCCAAAATAAAAAACAACAAAATTTCCAAATCAGCTGAACTGTGGTTTTAGGGTCATCTGAACCTTTTGGGGCCCATTTTTTTACCTGTGATGATTTGTGCTAACAACTCGGCTGTGATTGTGCATCTGCAAGAGCAAATAAAAATTCTTTTGACAATAAACAAAAATTTCATTGGCATTCAGATATTTTTCTTTAAGAATGATAACTTTTTGTGTATGTTATTTATTTTTTCAAGGAAAAGATTTGATTTGTATATACTAATGTCTTTTTTAAGTCTTAAAAAAATGTTTTAACTGAGGCATTAAGATGTACATACAGGAACATAATAGCAATGACAAAAACATTGCTTCTCACAAGACTTGGACGGTTGATACCCTTTTCTTTCTTTATGCTTAAAAAATTTTTATTTTATTTTTAAAAATTACTCTCTATTTATTTAGAGGACGGATTTAAAATCTTTTTTCTTGATCCCCACCCCCGACGAAGTTTAATTTCCATTCACTCCCAAATAAAGGAAGTGAATATTGCTGATATTTTTTCTTAGTCTCACAGGATGCCATGATGATTTGTGCTTCAACCTGGTGTATCTACGATCTGTCATTTTTGACTACTGGACTTCTACTGACTATGGAAATAAATGGTATTCTGACCCACAAGATTTTGGTGTCAAAATAGGGAAAAGTGTTTTAGACTCATGTGCATCATAATTTCTATTTTTAGATTTGATAAATCACCTCAATTAGAGATTATTGCATAACTAATTTATTAGTGTTTAATACAATTTATATGAGAAGAATTGGTAAACTCTAAATGTGAACATTTCTTTTATTTCTTCAATTAGTTTTCAATGAGAAATATGGTTTGGTGCCATTCATTATTATTTATACTTAAAAAAGATTTTTTCATGTTTTCAATTTAAGATTAGAGTTTTGAAAAAAATCAAGGAAAGTTATTAATAGAATATTGAATCATAACACATACACACACCAACAAATACTTGGCAATATTGAAATTGATTTTATAAGAAAAGGTCCAGAAATCTTCAGTCAGAGCAGGAATTTTTAATAATAATTTCATTTTCTTAAAAATCTGTTACCATGAAAAAAAATTAAAATTTCAGGCATTGTATTTTAATTTTATTTTTTCATTATTTTTCTTTCTTTTTGAAGTCCATCATTTTTTTATTTGTTAAATCAGTCAATGTATGATGACTCCATTGAATCAATACAGCTTAAAGGAAGTAGAAATGATATAAAGAATTTGACTAAGAAGCAAAAGGATATTTTGATCAACCACTAGATTGTAAATTACACAAGATCAGATATAACCCTTGATACTTGCCAAATGAGTAGTAGTTTAGTGGATGCCAAAGTCTCTAATATATTCAGAGCAAATAAACTTATCTGGCAAGTCACCTTTAAGGAATTAAACAGTGTGAAAAAGTATTAACATTTGCCAATAACTTTTTTTAAAACCTTCTGGGTGGTGCTTCTGAAAGAGGATAATTAATATTGCTTGTATATATTTATATGGGTAAATAGTTGGGTAGACTAGGCTCTTTAGCCTTAGTGCAGCAAGTTGTCTAGGAGAATGAAAATTCTGAATTTAAACTGCTTAAAAATTGACCTTGTGTCACATCCTACACATGGTGGAGAGGTTGGGTAAATACACATTTAATATTACTTGTTGACAATGAGGGGGATCATGCCTTATTCCTTGGGAATCATGTAAGATAAGGAGGATTGTGAAAAGTTTGCTAGCTGCTAAATGTTTATCCCTACAAGAAGCAGCAAGATATGTAGCATTCTACTTGATGACAATTTAGGAAGTAATTCTTTAGAGAAGCAAAGAGAAAATTCAAATCAAATTCTTCACTGATAACAAATTTTTCATTCATGTACTACATTCTTTCAGAACCCTTGAAGAAAAGGGATTGATATTGAATGAAGCCATTATCCAGAATATGATGGCAAAAGGGAAAAAATCAGTGTGGTAAAGATAATTGACCCCTAAAGTCAATTGGAGGTAGTGAAAGTCCTGAAAAGTGTTGTTCACCATTACAGTTTTAAATGTCAACAGCAAAAAATAACATTGGTGGTGAAAAGATTAAAAATTGGTGGTTTAATGACCATTTGGGTTTTAATGGGGGAATGCATTTTTTTTCTTCTTTTGGATATTTAATAGGACTATCTTAGTTCAGCACCTATGGAGCTCCAAGTAAGGATAAAATTGGCAATTTTTCCTGTGATCCATTGAATTGAATTTGTTTAGGTTGAAGACAAAAAGAAAATGATGTGAAAACTGCAAACAAAATGATATACACTCTCTCTCTTTCTAATTCAGTGATTCATAAGGATAAGATGATAGAATTTTTACAATGATATTCGTCACTGGTCAACACTATTTAAAGACAGCAATATTTATCCCTCCCAGCGGTGGGTTTAAATAGTACTGCTACTGTTCTTCTACAAGGATGGCTTTGACATTAAATAACTCCATGAAAGTTGATGATATATAATTAAAGAAACCAAACCAAATAGAATTTAGCAGTTGAAATGATTGTTATATACTGATGAAATACAAAGGGATTCTTAGGTGAAGATTCTTCTAAGCACCCTTATGTATTGTATCAGTTATGTCATTTTCCAATAACAAATTAATTCGTGTATAAATCTTACAAATTGTGAGATAAATGTAAAATTTCCATGGTTGACATTTTCTGACAAATTGAAAATATTACAACATTTAGTTGATGAGTTTTCAGAGAGACTGTATGTTCAGAATCAAAAGAGTTGTGATGTCCAGATTATTGTTTTTTGAAGCAGCAGAGATTCAGATTATACTAAATTTGTTTGAAGGAAATACTAAAATTTGGCAACGGAGACAAAGTTAGGGGCCTTTTTATTGTAAAAGAACATTTAAAGTTCTAAAGTTTTAAAGAACATTAAAAATTTACATAATCTTCCGATTTTTTTTCGTACTGAAATTATGCTTCATTAAATAATCTGATGGGAAGAGAAGAGGTGGGTGTTTATTCTCAAACTCCTCCGTCATGTTCTTAACGTTAATGCTAAGTTTAGCTTAAATCTGGCACAAGGTTGCAATAATGGTGAACCCATAAATGTAATATAATTAGGGACACTGGGTGATTCTTTTAGTAATAAGTTGTTTCTTAGCTAGACTTAACGGTTTCCCAAATCTAGGTTGGGATAGCAGCAGATGCCCATGTTAAAAACAGAAATGTATCAGCAGTAAATCGGCTACGGATTCTGATTGCATGAAAGAACTCAAACTGAAAAGCTGTGGGAGTGGACGCGAGATAGAAGACAGAAAAAAGAGAGTTCAGTTGGACAGTAGCTACGATGATGTGAAGACGTCCGAAAATTGCAGCACCTATTTTGGGTGAGCTTCGCAAAGGCATCTTACTTTAGCTGTGAAGCTCATGCGAGGACCACAACAGAAAACGAGAAAGATTATATTAAGGTCTGAGTCTGCTCTTTCTTTCTCCCACTCTATTTCACGACGTTTTATTTCTCTCAGTCTAGCTAAAGCGGTGGACTCATTTTTCATATTCTGTTTCTCTCTTCTCGACGACTACTTAGAGCTGTAGTAACGAATAAGCTTTTTAATAGCGAACCAAGACAGTGTTTTGTGTGTTCGTCACTTTTTCTCTCAGTGAAGTTACAATGGGGTTCTGACTGAAACTTAAGGCGTAGCGCTACACTCATAGACCCGTTAGAACCGTGGTGGTACAAATGTCTCTGTAGTGCCGTAGTACTACAAGGGTCTGTCGAGACCCGTCTATTTGAGAACCGCAGCATTACAAACTTCTGTTGGGTGCCGTGGTAACATTACATAAAGATTTGAACTATTTCCTTATTGTAACATGACAAGCATCTAAGACAGGAACATATTTGTCAATTCTGCTTAAACTGGAGATACTTTTAATTTCCAAATTGCCAATCCCTGAGTAACAAACTCCCACTCAGATTTTATAGCCCTATCTGCAAGGCTTTGGATGTGCTAAGTGTATCCCTTATAGAAGGAGTATGAACCCCGCAAAAAGGAATGTACTGAGTATGACACTTAACTGCATCTGACGGTGAAGCACCATTTCTGGAGATCTGGTAAGTCTGAAGTCCCCCTTCATTACCATTACTCCTAGGTCCACTCTATCCTGGAGTGGCAGTTCATGTTATGGTCCCATATACGAGTCAAACCTGTTTTAAAATTATTTGTATTCGATAAGACTGCAAAAAACCATATACAAAAAATATAAATGTGTAATAAACGCAATTCCCTAATCTTGACATAAAATAAACCGAGACAGTTTGATATGTCGTTAAAACTAATCTCTCAATCAGTTTTTATGTAGTAACCATCGAGACACCCCCGCAGTTACTTGAGTGGGGGCCGGTTTTGTAATAATTGTCACTTGCGACAAATCATTGCATCCGTTTTGATTTAACCAAAGTTTTCAAGGAAAATCAAAACATCGATAGACGGTCATTGTCCACCGTGAAAATCTGCTTGTGTTGATATTTCAAGATCAATGCGTTTTGAATTGACAAAATCAGATTTCGAGAAATTATTGCAAGAAAGAAATGTCCTGGTTGCATGTTTTTGACACACTAATTGAATCCGTGAATCTTGGCTTCTGCTTCACAGAACGAACAGGATGGTCTGCTTAGAAGGGTAGTCAAGTTGCCTTAAAAGTACTTGAAGCTACCATCTCAATCCAATCCCACTAGATGGTCATATTTAAATACGAGGTTTTAACGTCATGTCAATCCGTCTCGTATTATTCTCTGCCTAAAGGTTAGGCAATTACATACAGTGTACGATGATATCTATATTTTTGTGTTGTTGGTTCTTAAGAGTTTTTTGTTTGAAACTATAATTATTAGTAATTATTTCAATTTAATATAAGTCATTTGCGTGCATATAGTTATATGGATTCAAATAACTAATAATAACCTTTTGTAAAAAACTCAAGCTTTAAGTAACTATTCTTATCTTTATCACTCAAGATTTTTGGACTATTGCCTTCGTCTTTATTGTTATATTTACAACGTTTCGGCTGATATGTCCTCCAGCTTTCTTCGAGAGTTTCTTGTCGAACTTAGGAGCTTACACGGAACTTCGAATCACATCCAATCTGATTCCGTTAACCATCACCTAGTACAAGTGTTAAGTATTCCTGTATTGTCACTCGCCTGTAGTCAGGATTTAACCTGCACCCTCCAGATGATTGTCACTTAGAAACTTAGGGAACCAACGCCTATAACTGTTACGCCACGTATCCTGCTTGACAGTTCAGAGTGAGTTTTTAGGACTTATAAACTTAATATTCTTACATCACTGTAAATTACTACTATTATGTATGTATGTTTTTTTTTTTTTGTTTTTTTTACCTGAGCTCATATTAAAGCAGAGAAACTAGCTATCAAATCGTTACAGGATGATAATATAATCCTCCTAGCAGACAAAGGCAATACAACTGTGGTAATGGATAGGGTGGAATATTCCAACAAATTGGTGAACTTTATTGATAATGGTGGCTATTGTAAAGTAAAGAAGGACCCGACCCTGAAGATGGAAAGGAAACTGTCACAGATCCTCAGTAAGAACAAAGATTTCATACCACAAATTAAATTCAGACAGCTAACTCAACCTTACAGGAAGCTACCACACATATATGGCCTTCCAAAAATATACAAAGATGGTATTTCATTAAGACCCATTGTCAGCAACTGAGGTTCAGCATATCATTGAGTTGTTTCCTTGTGAAGATCATCAGCTCCCTAACCGGTAATTCCTCATCATAAGTTAAGAACTCTTCCCACTTTGTGGAGAGAGTCAGTTCACAAAGGTACCTACTGATGATACCCTTTCTAGGGCACGGGATAAACAGACTGCAGATCCCCTGCTGGAAGAACGCACCAGCATCCCAATAGATAATCTAATGGAAATGTTGACCTTCGGTGTAGAGACAACCTGCTTCGGGATGGGATCTGATATATACCGACAAGAATAAGGGCTGGCTATGGGTTAATCGTTGTCCCCCGTATTGACCAACATGTACATGGAATACTTCGAAGAAATGGCATTAAAGCCATCTATGTGGCTTAGATACGTATATTCGTTCTCTGGCCTCATCAGGAAAATGTTTAAACATTACTTGATCACGAGAACTCAATCCGACCATCTATACAGTTCAGTTTGGAGAAAGAACAAGATGATAAATTAACCTTCCTCGATGTATTAATAGTATGCACAGAGGAAGGATTCAGGTCATCTGTGTATTGTAAGTCCACCTTCACCAGACAATACTTCAGTTTCGACTCCTATCATCCATATAATGTGAAGAAGGGAATAGTCCGTTGCTTACAACTTAGAGCAAAAGTCAATAGTAGTGATATTGATGAATATCAAGAAAAAATGATTTGATTAAAGCATAACCTTCAACGCAGCAACTACCTACCCAGAGAGCATAACATCAGCTCCAAGAAACCTGGAATGGAGGATAGAGAATGATACCCGAAAACTCACCACAGTATGTCTGCCCTACGTTAAAGTCCTAGCCGAAAGGATCTAAAAGATATGTTGTCCACATGGCATAAGGATTATATTCATAAATGGCTCGACCTTCCGTGTCAAGCCCCCAACAGAATTCAACATGACCAAGAATTGCATGTACTCCATCCATTGCCGTTGCGATAAAATAAACAAAGGCGAGACATACCACCCATTAAAAGTAAGGCTAGAAGAACATCGAAAAGCAGTAGTATGACATGAGATTGAAAAGTAGGGTATGGAAGGAAAAGGGAAACCATCTAACCTTATGGGATTAAATTAAAATAAATGATTGAGAAGAACATTTGAGAATTAGACGCTTAAAAGAATCAGCAAATATGTTGTAGTACAGTGACCTGTGGTGTAGACCAAGTATAGAGACGAATACAATACAGGAACCAATAATCAAAAGAGATAAAAAAAATTCCTAATATGAGCTCGGGTAAAAAAAAACATACATAATCGTTGTAATTCATAGTAATGTAAGAACATTAAGTTTATAAGTCCCAAAAATTCACTCTGAAATGCCCGGCTTGTCGCATCGACCTTAGCTGAGAATCGTGACGTTTAGCATCTCAGGACCAATCATGTTGTCTCCTTTGAATACACCCACAGGGCTAACTATAGTATACCGTGATGAGGGAAGAAAGAAGAACACTTCTTTTTAAAGATATATACATCTTTTTATTCTTTTGTAAGGTTGAAGCTTCTGTGGTGTGTGAGACAGACGGACGTGGGGAGACAAGACAAATTGCCATATTGACTGATAACTTCTCTTGACCATAGCATGCTGTGTTATCTTCAAGATCCACTTAGCATTTTTTCTGCTTCTCAGCCAGCGTTGCTCAACCGGAGGCCGCTGAGAACAGCAGCCCCTTGCGGGGCGCTCTTACTGACTGCAACTGGCTCTCACTCTAGCCTTCACCGTCTCCAACTCTCTCAACTGGAAGCCGCTCAACTGGAGGCAGCAGCCCCCAGCGGGGCGTTATCACTGACTGCAAACTGGCTTTGACTCTGGCTTTCACTATCTCCAACTATCATGACTGGAGGCCTCCTAACTGGAAGCAGCACCCCCAGCGGGGCTCTCACACTGACTGCAAACTGGCTTTTACTCTCTGGCCTTCACTGTTTCCAACTGTCAACAACCACGGGTATCTGCATATATTATTTCATAACGCCAACTTGCTTCCGATTAGATCACGTGATATTCTTCCGTTTATTTACAGAGGGGCATCTCTGATTGACAGCTCGGTCGAGGGTCAATATGTAACACTAACCTGAAGGACAGAAGGTGCAGGAGGAAGAACTGCAGCACTATATCATAAAATCCTGGCCGGAATTTTGACTGCGGCTATGCTGGCCTGTCCTGCAGCGATAATCTTGTCTGCAGTCAGCGTGAATTACGTCTTTCTTGATCTTCGTTCGCAAAGCCAAATCATAATTTGTATTAAGAATAGTCAGTTGAAACTACATTTCTTTACTAAGGATTATTATTATTATTATTTGTTACTTGAAACCATATAATTGCAAGCAAATTGATAATAGTAAAAAGGAATACCTGGAACCATATGACTGTGTTCAAACAAATGACTATTATTGAATAGAAATAACTACTTAAAGTTATTATTGTTATTATTCATTATTAGTGTTTGATAGAAATACTTAAAACCATACAACTAATGTGATCAAATTATTTGTAATAAACAGAAATAATAGATATATAACTCTGTAAAAAACTCTTAAAAGACAACTACACAAAAATGTAAATATAAATATACAATGAACCTGATTTGGCTTAAAATAACCCCAGATGGGTTGATATGCCGTCAGAATCAATCATATAAGATATTCTCCCATATAATAATAGTTAACAACTAATTGTAATAGATATAATAGTTTCGATATGTTCAAATTTCTTAGATTAAACATTGTCATCAATATTTGTCTAGTTTATCTTTCATCTTATGTTGTTGTGTAATTCTATGAGTATCTTATGCAGTCACTCATCTCAAAGTTTATAGAACAAAGGAAATATACGACTTCACTCTATCGGATCGATAGCTCGTGATACGAATACAATACAGTTCGATCGAATGTTTATACTTCGAATGTTTCCCATATCCGGATTTGAAACAACGTCATAAAAAGAAAGAAAGAAAGAATGAAAAAAATTCATTATAGCTGTATTTAACAAGACAGATTATAAACAACGAAGGAAACGTTACTTTTCTCAAAATAGTCACCTTGGCATTAAACACTTATTATTTGAAACATGTGGGAATTAATAAAGATAAGTAAAACCAAAATAAAACGAAATTAGATAAAAAATAATTACAAAAAGTGCAGAAACTCCCCGAAGCCCCTGACAGGAAAAGGGGCGACGCATGCGCAAAGATAGAACCCTCTCGGTAAAAGAAAGAAGCCCTTTCTCTCTTTCAGCAGTGACCAGCGAAGTGACAATACCTAAATTTTTCTTGCTACTGGTGAAAGGCACCATGCGTCCGTGTTTAGGTGGTACGTTGGTTAACCTTTTCACTAGTAGCAGCCGTCTCTTTTACCAACGACCCACGACTAAAAACACAAAATAATGGACTCATCAAAAGCACAACTAAGACACCATATAACAAACTTAACTATTACAACTGAAAGCACCGGATTTAGATTTAGACATATCTCCCAAAAGCGTCTAACACATTGTTAACGCCTTAAATACCAAATTTGGACATATACCCCAAGAACAACTCACATATTTAACACCTTGACTGGGAGACGCAACCATTTCATTTGTATTCAGAAATAATTTCCTCGCCCACTGAATGGTTGTTGAATCCCGAAATAAAGGCAAAATATAAAAGATATCAATGCCTCCTATATTCTCTTCCTGTCTTTCATATAATTCTTTTACAGCTTTCATATCCAAGAAGTTAATCCAGCAAGATAACGAGGGGTAACTATAAAATAACCCAGAATGGAGTCAGATAGTATACAACACAGACTACCTTGAAACCCCATAAACACCACTAAAACTCTGCTATGATATGATGTGAAACTGTGCCATCGCATCTCTTCCACTACATCCGCGAATCTTAGGGTTAATTTGAATTTTCAATAAATGAAATAAAAAATAAGTCACATGTAGCTAAGGTGTGGCGGTTATGAAAGGGCGCACTTACACCAATCTGTGTTTCATCATCGATACCATTTCATTCAAAAACTAGCAAGAATTGTTTTAAAAGTTATTATCTAAGTAGTAATGAAACATCTTGATTTTGTTTTGCCGTCTACACAATCAGTTTATTATATGTTACTTAGTAGAAGGCATGTATGCTATATGTATAGTATACAAACACACGCACACATACATGTATATGTATGTAGTATTAATATATATATATATATCATCATGATGTCGCGCCATCAGCGTGGATATCCCTGACCCACTCTTGCCACTCCTCTCTATCGTTCATTGCTTCTGGCAGGTATTCAGGGCTACATCCCGTATCTGCTATATGTAGGTTCGAGCTGGTCGTCCTGCCTTTGCTTGTCCATGTGAAGTGGTCCACAGGAGTATGTCATTTATGAGCACGTCACTACTTCTTCAGCAGTGTTCCGCATGTCTGGTTCGTCTAATTTTGATAGTCTTCGTGATTGGTTGTAGGTGGTTGTACAGATGCTGCTTTGTGGGGTGCTGCCCCCAGGACTTGTTCAATATTGCTCACAGCATTCTTGTGTAGTTTCTGTTAAGCTTTTTCTCCATCCGTTTAGTTAGTGTCCATGTAATGCATCCATATAGCAGCATCGACACGATCGCTGCCTCGAAGAAGCTGAATTTCATTTTATCGGTCAGGTCTGACTTCCATATGACCGATAGCCTATCGACAGCCGTCCATACGTTCTTAGAACATCTATTGATAAAATCAAATAAAACAGTTTCAAGCTAACAAAGGAAAGAAACAGAAGGTACCCCGCAAAAACAATTACTGACGTCGACTACGACGAGGACATAGCGCTTCTGTCAAATGTACCCGCCCAAGCCGAAACCCTGCTACATAGTATGGAATGAGCCGCTGCAGGCATTGGCTTCCATGTCAATGCACATAAGACGGAATATATATGCTTCAATCAAACAGGCGAAATCTCCACACTAAACGTTCGCTCTCTGAAACTAGTTGACATGTTCATCTACTTTGGAAGCAGTGTCCCATCAACCGAGACAGACATCAACATCTATATATATATATATATATATATATTAGGGTTGGTCGATTTTGGAACTGTAAAAAAAAGGCATTCAAAGAAAATTGCAAAATAATGTCAAAAGTTACCACAAGATATATCTTTCTTCAAAAATTTGTATTTATTTGAGGAATCAAACTTGACCAAATAAATTGGGATTTTAATCTCGGTATAGGTGTCACCGGCAATACGCGTCGCTTAAATAAAACCCGAATTTTAACCAAAATAGAATAATACAATACACTTAATAATAAATATTTTAAAGTTTAGTATTCCTTTTCTTTAGGAATTAAATGAAAATATGAAAATTAAAAAGGAATAAAATCACTATAATATTTAATTTAATATACGAATAACTATTTACATATGCCGTTTTGTTTATTCGTTATTTTTTATGGTATTCACCTGTTGAAATTACCCTCCCCCTAAACGATTGTTTTTCTCTTTGTTTACTGTTTACGATTTTAATTATCACGAATAGCTCTTGAATTTATCATTAAAATAGACTTAACTATTAATACAACTTATATAATTATTCTGATTTGTTTATATTTTTAAAGTTAGTGTTTATTCATAAAAAAAACAGTTTACGAGCTAGATACGGTAGATAAAAGTGCTATAAAAAAGTAAAAAGGAAAGAGAGGGGTCAAGAAAAAATTTACATTCAACACCAATAGCTTCAACATCAAATCTCCAGGGTAATGTTTCTTCCTCCTTCTACTCATCTTCTCCAAGGGAAGAACCAGAAGAAGAATATTTGCAGCCAAAGAGTCATCCAAAAGGGCCTTATAGCCTTATCAAATTTCAAAGATATGATCCCGAGTTAGGGGAGACATATCTTCTAATCTTGCCAATGCCTTGCTCTTGGATTTGAAAGCTATGGACCTTCTTATACCCAGTATTAATATATGCCCAAGTCGAAGTAAGAGAAGAAGCTTTAAAAAGAATTTTGGTCTTTAGGTAAGTAAATATTTATTCATATCTCACTGACTCAATTATTCCAATTTATAGAATCATTTTTAAAGATTTTATCTAATTTCACCATAATTATTAAAGCAGTAAAAGATTGGAATTTTTTAATAATTCAATTAATTAATTTTCATATTATTTCAGGGGTGGGAAGTCAACCAGGAAAAGGTTAAAAAGAATACCAACTATTAATTTTGATGCCATACATTGGACTCAATTAACAGATTTAACATTATGTGGCATTTTTGAACCACTAATTGTAAAGTCTTTATACCTGAGGTAAATGGCTACTTGCTAGGTATGGACTATTACCAAGATGAATCGATAAGATGGATGATGATTAAAGACAGAGGGAAAGCGAATATCTGCTGCTATGCCTGGTATATTCCTTTATTGACCAAATCCCCCGGATGTGGTAGGGGCCGTAACCCCTGTGGCATCAGAGGTTATTTCCCTTTTGTTAGGATATTACACCAATGATGGAAGATTTTTCTGAATCTGAACTTCGAGAATCATTGTTAAATAGAACCAAGCTTGACTTGCCAGATTTGCTTAATTCATAACCTTAAAAAGCAGTTAAGAGAAGCAGATACTGAAGATTAGTTATCATTTCTTTAATTAATATCATTTTTATAAAATAAAAGGGCATTGCCTGATTTAAATACTAACATTATTTGGTTTTCACATTAATATTTAAGCCAAATCTTGCAAAAACGAGGAATTTTCAGTATGTTTTTGTCTACGATCTTTGATACCAAACGCTCAAAAAACCGTTGAACTATTTGATCTAATTTTTTGTATGAGTACTTAATAGGTCAATACACAACTTTCGGTAAGTGACAATTTTTTAATATTTTGAGAAAAGTGAAAAATCAACCTACCCTAATATATATATATTATTACAATATAGTTTGGTAGTATAAAGAGTAAATCATGTGTGTGCATATACAGCTGTATGGGCATATCCCCGTAGATATGGTTTTGTTTAATGGCATATCAACCTTTGTAGGTTATTTAATGCCAAAGCCATTCTCCTAGAAGTGATACTATTTAACCCATAGCTAGGGGGATAAGGAGTTCATGCTTTTCCCAATGGTATTTGTTCGAACGTAATAGCGCGACTGGAGTTCGAACTCGCTTACTGCGATTTCGCAGTCCATTGCTTTAACCATTACACCACGAGGAAATCCCCCGTAGACATGAGTAGGTGTGCGTATATGTATATTTTTATGTACATGCGTGTATGAACATACGTGTATGGTTACGAGTTGACCATATGTTTACATATATGTGTTTATATTCTAATAGGGGTCTGGATATATTTGCGTGAGTGTGTTGAATGCGTGTGTGGCCGTATGTATTTTGTGTGTGAATCACTCATTCACCTCTGCCAGTCGGAATGGCAGCCAAGTCGGCTTGGGCTGTAGAATGCTCTTTACGAATTTTTTTTTTATCGAAGTAAATGCGTTTTGCACCGTTAACCGAATTCTTTTTTCCTTGGGCAATTTTTATTTAAGTGTATTTGATTGCATTCATAACAAGGATTAATTCTAAAAGAAAATTCGTTTTTATAACGCGTTCCTTTTTTTTCGGCGGAGTGTATGTGCAAAATATCTCTTTCTTCAATTTTTCCAGCGTCATGGCGTAAATCTATTATTCGCTGATATCCTTCAGCGATATTTTGTAAAGTCAGTTTCGAATCTTGTTCCACTTTTGATAGTAGACGTGATCTTATTTCAGCGTCTTTTTGTGCTGTTTGTTCTTGTACAAATATGAGACATTTGAACATATCTGGAGTGAGTTCGCTGAATTTGAATTTCTCGCATTCTTTATTCACTACGCTTGCAAATGTCGTATAATCGTCTGTATTTTTCTTGGTCAGATTAAAACATTGCCAACATGTGGTGGAAAGTGAAATCCTTTCGCCAAAAAGTTGTATTAACAAAAAAATGGTTTCCTGAAATGAAATATCTCCTGGATTCTTTAGTAGTGTGTAATTAGCATACTTTTCATGTCAATGGCTCTGAATTTACTAAGTCGAACTTTTTTTCTGACAATGTAAAACAGTCATTTTTTAAAAAAAATATCCTGGTATTTTCGAAAATATGCTGCAAATGTGACCTTTTCTTCTGGCCTGTACCAAAATTCTCCAACTGAGTTAATTTCGGAACCTTGAGAAAAAGAGTTAGAGTTACCTTGGTCACTTTCTCTTGAACATTTTTCTAAGAGTTTTGAAAAACTTTTCTTCTGTCGTTGGATGTCTTCGTGATGCTGTTTTTCGATTATTTTCATGTCTTGACTACACTGTTTTTCTTGTTGGTTTAACAATTCCATGTTTTTTTCCTTTGGAGAGAAAAGAGGGGAAAATTACCATTGTAGAATTTTTTAAAAACTTGGTGAACTTTCCTTGTGTCATCGTTCGTAATTTCGTTTTGACCGTGCCGCGACCTGCCGATAAACGTAAGCAGATCAGGTTACACGCTCGCCTTAGGACAATTATATCCGGATACGGCCAGAAATGACTAAGCCCTTTTTCTTTCTAACGACCTTCACATCTCGTTACAGCTAAAAAAAAAAAAAGGGATAAATTAAAATAAACAATATTTACAAAACACTTCCGCCAAAAATAACTTGATAAAAATGGAACTAATAGTCGTCGCCAGCTTATAGCAGGTTAAAAATGTACTTAATTGCTACACTCATTTTTTATAAAAGAATTTCCGATTCACGCGGCTAGGGCTGTGTGTCACAGCACCTTCGTAATATCAAAAAGCCTTTTTTCAACGCTCGTCGGCCCAAGCCGTAAACTGGCATACGTGCCCGGACCCACATTTGGGTTCGTGAAACTGCTTGCCTCATCAGGCTCACATTGCACTAAGTGAGCCGAAGAGCAGCACTGACCAGCAGGGTTCGAGTCTCGATTCGTTCCCGACCTCCCCTCCCCTTTATCCCCACTTTAATCGGCCTTCGGGCTTTTGACCTTGTGTCAAGTCGTGTCTGGTGGGAGGCAGCGACAAATAAACGGCCCGTCCTTTGCGGACACCCCAGAGCCTGTTCTGGACTTCGGTCCGGAGCGTGGCTCTGCCAAAGGAACAATGGCAGACTTGGGGCCTTTTATTAGGTACCTAGTTTCGACTAGGCTACATTCGGGTGGGCGAGCTGCACTTTTGTCTCCTTTGTCACCCATGTACGGCATTAGACCATAAACTGGCATACGTGCCCGGACCCACATTTGGGTTCGTGAAACTGCTTGCCTCATCAGGCTCACATTGCACTAAGTGAGCCGATCAGCAGCACAGACTAGCAGGGTTCGGGTCTCGGCTCGTTTCCGACCTCCCCATCCCCTTTATCCCCACTTTAATCGGCCTTCGGGCTTTTGACCTTGAGTCAAGTCGTGTCTGGTGGGAGGCAGCGACAAATAAACGGCTCGTTCTTTGTGGCGTTGCTTTGTGTCCTGTGGTGGGGCGCTCTCGACCGGCTGTGGTTGCGTGCCGCACAGTTCGCTCGGGTGTGTTCCACCACTGGATACATCACCTCTGGCCTCAGGGGGCCGTCCCCCCAGGCTCTAACCCTCTTCGGAGGGGTTGGGTTTATCGCCCGACCCCCGAGGCGCCCCGAAAAGAGGAATGCCGACGGGGTCCGAGGCATTTTTGGAACTGCCTGTCGCGTTGGGCTTCGGTCCTGCGACAGGACCCACCTTAAAAACGGCCTTGTGCCACATTCGTACGCTGGTGGGGCGTAGGATAAATATCAGCACGTTCTTTGCGGCGTTGCTTTGTGTTCTGTGGTGGGGCGCTCTCGACCGGCTGTGGTTGCGTGCCGCACAGTTCGTTCCGGTGTGTTCCACCACTGGATACATCACCTCTGGCCTCAGGGGGCCGTCCCCCCAGGCTTTAACCCTCTTCGGAGGGATTGGGTTTATCGCCCGACGCCTGAGGCGCCCCGAAAAGAGGAATGCCGACGGGGTCCGAGGCATTTTTGGAACTGCCTGTCTCATTGGGTATCAGCCCTGCGAAAGGACCCACCTTAAAAACGGCCTTGTGCCACACTCGTACGCTTGTGGGGCGTAGGATGAATATCGGCACGTTCTTTGCGGAGCTCTTACGAGGAAAAGAATCCTACGTTATTCGTGGTCGCATTCGCCTCACCGCCACTTCTAGTGGTAGATTCAACACCCTTTTTTTTACGGTCCTTTTTAAGGGCTATGAGAGGTCTCCTTCTGCGGGTCGGAGCATCTCTAACTGGTTATTAATGACCAGTTGAAACAGACGGCCAGGAGGCAAACACGAAGAGGACTCACTAAGACCAGCCGGTCTTAACCATCGTTCGGTTCCGCTCGTCCGTTCGGCTGCGCAGCGCTAAAGGCACGGGTTAGCCTTTAGCTCCCACTTCGATACCTGCGCAGCGCTAAGATAACGCTAATCTTAGCCACGGCCCCCTGGCCTGCTCGCTCCCGCAGCTTTGGCGCGAAAAAGCCTTAGCCACCGCACAGCTTTGGCGCGAAAAGCCTTAGCTATCGTCTCGATCCGCTCCCACAGCTTTGGCGCGAAAAAGCCTTAGCTACCGCACAGCTTTGGCGCGAAAACCCTTAGCTATCATCTCGATTCGCTCTCACAGTTTTGGCGCGATAAAGCCATAGCTACCACCCGATACGCTCGCACAGCTTTGGCGCCAAAAGCCTTAGCTACCGCACGATACGCACGCACGGCTATCTGGCTCGATAAAGCCATAGCCACCGTAAACGATACGCCCGCACAGCTAGGGGCACGACAAAGCCTTAGCTTCATCGATCTGCTCGCACGACTGCGCATATGCTAAGGCCTGGCAAACCTTAGCCACCATCTATCCGTTCATTCAGTCGGTCCGCAGTACTAAGATGCGATTAAGTCTTAGCAAACCACGCTCGCTCGATCCGTACGCTACCAAGCTGCCAGCACCGACTTCGACCACGGCGCTGTTACAGACGCTCCTGAATTCTACGACTCGACTGATCTCAGCTCACGGCAACGATCAACCAACCGCACCTACGACTCGAACTTACCAGCAACTGAACATCGTCCATCTAGCTGGAGACCGGAACACTACGACCACGTCTGTAATTTCTGACAATAAAATTACCATTCTTGTTGATTTGTTACCTTGCCTCTTTGTCCTTTTCATTGTCTTTGGTTGTCACTATTCGCACGCATTAAACTAAAATTCATTTGCGGGGTCGACTCGTTTATCGGCTCCGCAACAACCGCATTGGTCAATATAAAATGCCTCGTCGTCAATCTGTTATATCGTAGTCCGACTGTAAAAAGTAATGAATACACTCAGGAAACGATATTGGAAATCAACTACATTTTTTATTGAACAAAATATGTACACTATATATATATATATATATATATATATATATATATATATATATATATATGTATGTATCTTTTCAGACAAGTTCATTGTGTCAGTGAGGAGTGTTCTTATCACCCCACAATAAAGTTGATTGATTCGTGTAAGTATTAGTAATTCACATAATTATTTCATCGATGCAGTCTTCTAGATTATTTATTCAGTAGAATATTTGTGATAATTCCATCAAAGAACATCGCTTGGTGCATAGAGTGTCACCATTATTATTCTTATGTTAACCTGATGGGGAAGACAAAGGAGCTTAGCGTTGACTTGAGACAGAATTATTAACTTCCACAAGTTACAGCACTATTTCAAACCGGTTAGCTATCCCTAGATCTATGCTACAGTCCGTTATAAACCCAAGAGTTGTTTTGAAAGACATCAACAAAAGTTTCAATACACTGGATATCAACGTAAGCATTCGCACAATGCAACGTTGTTTAAATAAAAATGAGTTGTATGGAAGCCCATCAGGACGAAATCCTCTTCACAAACCATGTCACATTGTTGCTCGGTTTAATTTTGCTAAAACACTCTTGAACAAAAAAAATTGCATTTGGAAACAAGTACTATGGAGTGATGAATGAAAAATTGAGCTTTTGGGACAAAATGATGTACAGAATATTTGGTGACACTTTCCTCCAAAAGAATACGGTGCCAACATTAAAACATGTAGGCGGCTCACTGATATTTTTTAGGTGTTTTAGCTCAAGGGGAACTGGACAATTAACTGCAATAAGAGGAATAATGAAATCTGAAGACTATATAAAAAATCCACAACTATCAGCATAAGATCTTAATCTAAGTGGGCGATTTACTTCCAGTAAGATAATGATCCCAAGCATACGTCTAAACCAATGACTGCGCGGCTTCAGATAAAGATTATAGTTCTGTCATGGCTTTCAATGAGTCCTCACTCTAAACCTACTGAAAATCTATTCTAAGAATTGAAAACATTCGGGAATTAGAACGTGTAACCATTGTAGAATGGAAGAAATCCCAAAAAAGAGATGTTAAAACCTCATCGAAAACTTTAGAATTGTTCATACAGTACGAATGATTATGTCTTTTTATCTATTTTTTTTTCTCATATTTTCTGAATTCAACCAATCTGTCTCAAAATTGAGTTTTATATTCCTTTTTTGTACTTAAAACATATAAATAGTCTGGCATTATACAGGTATTAAATTCTAAGAAATGGGTAAAAAAATTCAATATTCATGGGTGTACAAATAATTTCCTCGACTATATATATATATACATATTATATGTGTACATATGTATATTTATATTATATACATATTATATATATATGTGTGTGTGTATGTATATACTTATATATATATGTACGCACACACACACATATATATACACATATATATGAAATATGTATATATAAATATATATCATCATCATGTCCGCCACCAGCACAAATCTCCCTGACCCTCTCCCGCTACCCTTCTTTATCGTCCATCTCTAATATCCCTGTTATTAAGCAGGGACCAGTCATAGTGTACAATGGTTGTTGTTCGGGCCGTATTCCTTAGTAGGCTCAGTCGTATTTTTGCCCTGACAATTCAGTGATCGGAGGACACACCCACGAAAGAGGAATTGCCTTGCAATTCAATGCGCTATTATTCCATTTCTTATTTCTACAGTCTATCTGTGCTTTAGTATTATTTGCGTAGGTATAGGCCCATAGTTTTCCCTCCCTTTTCTGAAATTTTGTATTGAGGCATGTTAATCTATTTTCTAGCGTCAAATCTGTTAGATGTTCTTCATTTCTGTTTGACGAGTTGTGTAAGCTGAATTTGTGGTTTACGTTTTTACTAATTTGGGCATTCGTGTCTCCACCAATGACGAGAGCGCTGTGTTTCACGATGCTACGAACAAGGGAGGATAACTCATTATAGATGGCGATGAGGTCAGTTTTTTCACTAACATTGGTAGGGTTGTTGCAGGAAATGATTATTGCGCTGGGGTTGCCATTAAAATTGCTACTATCATCCTAGGTTTTATTTTCTCTATATTATTTAGTGATTTTAGGGCTTGTGGTCCTATCAGCATATCTACGCATCCTATCGTAGCATTAGCAGAGTTTTTCCATGCTGATGCAGTGGGTAGCGTTCATCCATTGCCTGAATCGTGATATTTAATATCCTCGGTATGTGTGCAACTGTGTTCTTGAATGCATATTATGTCTATGTTATGATCTATTGCCGATGCAGTCAGCTCCGGTAGTTGGCCTATTCTATTTAGGGTTCTAATGTTGAATCGCTATTTGTATTGTGCTTTTGCCTCTGAGTAAATTTTGTTTAAGCTCTGAAGCTGATTTTTCGAACACTGAGGCCAGGTCTTCAACCTCAGTAAGAGGCATACCTTTTTTTTACTTGTGTGAAGAGCGATGCGGTTTGGACAGGTGGTTTGGGTGTGGGTCATGGTAATCTTTCGATGGCTGTTTTTATTCTCATCTACAGAAACCACCTTTATAGATGAGCAACAGTAGTTTCCTGACCGAACTATTTGATCATGGCCGCTGAACCGTAGGATTCGTATATCCAGAACCTGGTTAGGCATGGCGTTGAACCGTCAGAGGGTTTATCCGCTTGCCTTTACGCCCACCATGCTGCTTCCCATGCCTTTCGAGAAAAAAAAATTCCTTTTCTTTTTTTTCTTCTTACTTCCGTCTTCTGTCAATATTAAGTTTTAACTTAGTAAAAATCCACAATTATTTTCTTTTTAAATTTCATTGAAATCCTTATTTATGGTTCTTTGAATCTTTACAGGCATTCTATTTTACGCAAATTTAAGTTTTCAGTTTCTTATAAAGTCCAATAGTATTGGCTTCTCTTGACCAGATTCAACTGTTATTTGGAATTAAAGTAACTGTCTTTGTCTTTAAAGCACAAATAGTATAAAGCACTGATTTTACAAATAAAAACTAAAATCATTCATGCATTTTTGAATGACAATATAGTAAAAGACAATAAATCACTAATCATTTTTGAACTCTGCCCGACTTGGAGTGGATTTGCTTATTATTTTCGAAGTATGTTTAACACAATCCGCGTCGTCTAGGCTTCTGAAGATATTTTTCAACAGATATACATTTTTCTAGTGCTGGGTGGGGTGGGCGGTTCATTCAGTCATTCGTTTCCACTTTTTTTTTCTTTTTATCTAAATATTTCGTCATTAACACGAAATTCCCAAAATTATTCTAACCTTACTCTAACTTTGGTTTTCAGTTTCTGATAAAGTCCAATAGTATTAACTTCTCTTGACTAGGTTCAATTGTAATTTGGAATTACAGTAATTGTCTTTGCATATGAATGATTTTAGTTTTTATTTGTTAAATCACTTCTGTATACTATCTATAAATATATATATATGTACACATATCATATATATATATATATATATATATATATATATATATATATATATATATATATATATATATACTCATGATATGCATATATAATACTCATGATATACATATATAATACTCATGATATGCATATATATATATATCATATATATATATATACATATATAATACTCATATATATATATATATATATATATATATATAAACAAGGTATGATATATGTATATATATATATATGTGTGTGTGTGTGTGTGTGTGTGTGATATGTATATGTCATATATGACATGTATATAATATGCATATAATATATAAATGCATATCTATGGTCATAATATGCATATAATATATGTAAATATATATATATATATATATATATATATATATATATGATATGTATACAACATATAGTAGTAAAGTTGGTGACCCAAAGGATCTCTTTTCAATAGCTACTACACCGAAGTTTAGGGTAGGGCGCTTCTCCTTTCCCTGATTTGTTCCACTTTACTCTTGATCCGTACCTTATAATGCTGAGTGTTAAGCAAGGCAGGATCAAGTACCAGTTTTTGTGTCTTTGGTATAACTCGATCTGGATTGAACCCTAGTCTCCTAGGCCATTGGCGAACACTCTACCCTCTACACCAATATATATATAATGTATAAAATACGAGGTACATACGATAAGTTTCCAGACTTTTTTCGTATGGGCATTTAAAATTATCGTAGACTCTTGAAAATTCACTATGCTATTGCTATATATCTTATGAGATGACTGACCAATTTTTATTATTTCAGGTTCAAATCAACAGCTACAGCAGGAATTCGAATACACCCTACTAAAGCCTGATTGTCACAGCTGGTGAATTTCAAAAATGCAATCTGACACTTTAGAAGAATGATATGCAATAAAATTCTGTTTTAAACTTGGAAAAAAATGCCACAGAAACATATGGGATGCTTCAGACTGCTTTTGGAGCATTCAATAGGTGCATTCAATAGGTTTCCAGATTTTTTTGTACGGGCATTTACAATTGTCGTAGACTTTTGAAAATTCAGTATGTTATTGCTATACATCTTATGAGATGACTGACCAATTTTTATGATTTCAGGTTCAAATCAACAACTACAGCATGAATTCGAATATACCCTACTAAAGCCTAATTGTCACTGCTGGTGAATTTCAAAAATGCAATCTGACACTTTAGAAGAACGATATGCAATAAAATTTTGTTTTAAACTTGGAAAAAAATGCCACAGAAACGTATGGAATGCTTCAGACTGCTTTTGGAGCATCTTGCATGAATCGAGCATCAGTTTGTGAGTGGCATAAGAGATTCAAGGAAGGCAGGGAGTCTGTGAGGGATGATGAGCGCTGTGGCAGGAGTAAGGAAGACGGAACACCAGAGTTGATTGGCCAAATAAAGAATTTCCTGAATATGGATCGTCGTGTGTCTATAGAGACAATAAGTGCACAGTTTGATGTCGGTGTGGGAACTGTACGGACAATTATTCGCGATGAACTGAAGATGCAGAAGATTTGCGCGAAGTTTGTCCCAAGGGTGCTCAGAGAAGATCAGAAAGAAAGACGCTGTCATGACAGCAGGGAGATGGTCTAGCTGATCAATTCAGATCCCGCGGTTCTTGATGCTCTGGTGACCTGCGATGAAAACTGGATCTACTGCTAAGGCCAACACTCTTCAAATCGGGCCAGTGGCATTTCCACCAGGACAATCCACCAGTCCACAACTCCATCCTTGTCACAGACTATTTGACCAAGATGGGCATTAAGACATTTCCTCCCCCTCCCTATAGTCCAGAACTTGCTCCCTGTGACTTTTGGTTATTCCCTAAGCTCAGAGGCTGTCGTTATGAGACTATTGAGGAGGTAAAAGAGGCTTTGACGAAGGTCATTGGCACGCTCACATAAGAGGACTTCCATGGGTCCTTCCAGAAGTGGTTGGAACGGTACAACAAGTGCATTGCAGCCGGAGGAGATTACTTCGAAGGGGACTAGAGTTTCATGTGTGTACTATCAATAAAAGTGCCCATACGAAAAAAGTCTGGAAACTTATTTAATGATACTCGTATATATTCTTTTTAGTTATCAACCAGTCTGGTGGTTTTGCCATTGACTAAACTTTGCTTAGTCTGAAACACTGTCAAAGTATTTACTTATATTGCGTACTTTTGCTTAAGTGACCATCCATCTAAGTACTGAACAGGCTCATTATTGTTTAACTTCAGTGAGTTTTTTTTTTTTTTTTTTTTTTTTTTTTACTAAACTTTGCCTAGTTTGATACACCGTTTTCAGGTGTCAACTGCTGTTTCTACTGTACTGAAATTGCCCATTGCTGCTGAACTACTTCCTCTCTTTTCTTTGTTATCGACTATATTTCGCTTAATCTGACACAGGCCTAGGGTTACTTACATTGCCTACCGTTGCTAAAGTGACCACCCATCGTTTTCAGGTTTCTTAGAGTACCTGCTGTTCCTAAGTAGTCAGCCATCTCAGTACTGAACAGGCTTATTGCTGCTTAACTTATTTTCTTTGTTATTCACTAAGTTTCGGTCATTTTCTGTACAAAAGACGACAAGGTGACAGACATATGTGGAATAAGATGCAAGAAAGCTTCAGAAACATGTTTCTGAGTTCAGCATTCATAATCTGTTAGCTTTATACCAAACTGTTTGCATGTTTATGTAAAACGTTTAATATGTTAATAATTCCGAACGCCCATCTCTACGGGTTTCTATAACAATAAACTTAAAACACACATTTCACTGTAGAAATGTAACTGATAAAACTATTGTTTTTATAAAAGAACTATACTAACAAATTTAGTTTCAAATTTGATTACTGTATAACATCAGTTTATCGCCATAATAACTATATTTTCTTATTTGCCATCAAATGTGTTTTGAACATAAATTTGGGATTTGCTCCCTGTCGGCTGGGGCTGTTGAATACACCAACTGTGAGACCCCCACTTCAACTAGTATCCTGCATCTGATGGTGAGGTTCCAGTTTTGGATTTGGGGGAATATGGAGTACCTCTTCATTGCCATTACTCCCAGATTCACTATGTCCGGGATTAATTGTACCTGTGAAGGTTCAATGTAATGGCTAAATAGAACTGTTCAATCATTTACTATGGATTATTATTATTAGTTATTTGAAACCAGACAGCTGAATGTAAAATATTTATATTACATAAGAATACTAGAAAAATAAAGTTACTAATGTTAAATTGCAATACTTGAAACCATTTAACAATATGCAAACAAATGATTAATATTAAATAGAATTATTAGCATTAGATAGGAATACTTGAAACCATTTAATTGTGTGCAGTTTCATATGTATACTATCAATAAAAGTACCCATACGGAAAAAGTTTGGAAATTTATTTAATGAGCCTTGTATATATATATATATATATATATATATATATATATATATATTATTTCCGTCGGTCTAATCGTATATATATCAATCTAAATTTTGTATTTGTTGATCCATGGAAAAAAAAACCTCAGTCTAAATTTGTTGGAAAATATTCTTTAATATCTACCGGCCATAGCTAGCTGGTTGGGCTTTATATGCTCATTTGGCAATTAGTCCAGTGACTGGAAAAAATGATATTATTTTATTTTATCTAGTTTTTTAAAGGAATACTTTATGAAGGTAGAATGTTTACTTATCAAAGAAATGTTTTGCATCCTGTTAACGGAATCATCTCGACTTTAACATCAAAATATAATCAATTTATTATATCTTACTCAGTGGTGCATGTACATGTTTACTTTATACAATATGCATAATACATATATATCATCATCATCATCATCATGGCGTACCGTTAGCACCGATTTGTCTGAGCCTCTCCTGCCACTCGTCCCTATTGTCCATTGCTCTCAGTAAGTCTTCAATGTTACATCCTGTAACAGTACAGAGCTATTGTAGATAAGTTCTGGCTGGTTGCCCTGCTCTTGCTTGTCCGTGTGAGGGAGTATATCGCTTATGAGTTCGCTTTTACTTTTCAAGCAGTGTCCCGCATGTCTTGTTCGTCTAATTTGGATGGTTTTCTAGATGGGTGGTAGGTGTCCGTAAAGCTGCTGCTTTGTGGGACTTGTTCAATATAGCTCGTAGCATCCTTGTGCAATTGCTGTCAAGCTTTTTCTTCATAAGTTTTGTCAGCGTCCATGTGGTGCATCCATACAGCAGTATTGACACTACAGCTGCATGGAAAAAGCTGCACTTTATTTTATCTGATAGGTCTGACTTCCATATGACCGATAGTCCATTGATAACTGTCCAAACCTTCGCTAGTCGCGTCTTGATATCATTTTCGGTAGATGAGACACTGCTTCCGACATCGGTGAGCTTGTCCACAAATTTCAAAGATCTACCATTTAGTTTTGATGAACTCTGTTTTGTGTGCCTTGATATTGAGGCTTATGGCACCTGCTGCCCGTTCCAGACTATGCCGCAGGGATTGGACCTGGGCAGGCGTATTTCCTATTAGCGCCATGTCATCAGTGTAGTCCGCGTCCGTAATCAGGGTATCTTCTGCTTCTTACCTTTGTTAGCGTAAAGCCATTTTCTTTCATTAAATCTACCGACGTTAGAAGCTCGTAGTCTAGGCAGAAAATAAACAGGTACGGGGCTAATGTGTTCCCTTGCAGCACACATGCGATTATGTCAAAAAATTCTATGTCACCATCCGGTGAGTGAACTTTTACTTTAATGTTTTTATGTAGTATCATTATGGATGCGATGGTTTCTTAAGGGAGATTGTAGGCTAGAATATTTGCTTCATCTTCTCTGTGTCTATGAGGTCAAATGTCTTGGAGAAGTTTATAAATAATAGTGTCGCCTCTAGGTTTTTTACATGAACCTCTTCTAAAATTCGACGAATTGTCAAAATTTATCATGTCGTGGATCGATGTCTTCGGAAGCCATTTTGGTTCTTCTTAAAAACTTTCTCAAGTTCAGGTTCTATGCGACTGAGTTGCCGAGCATTGTAAATCTTAGCCACTATGGAAGTAAGGGTAGTTCTTGGCTATTCTGTGGTCACACTTTTTAAGGAAAGGGAGGATGCAGCCCTTTGTCTATCTGTTTCTTATATTCTGGTTATCAGAGCAGTATGTCGTCAAAATTCCTTGTTTTCCATACTTCTAGGGTTATTTCATCAAGACCTACAGCTTTCATGTTTAATTTTTGCTAGTACAACGTCGAGTTCTTCTTACGTAAACTATCCTAGTTTTGTGTCTTGTTGATTATTAATAATTGTCGTGATAGGTTCATCCGTAACGTTGGGGGATTTTCCAAGCAGATTATTGAAATGTTATTTCCACAAGTGCATTCGTTCTTCTAAGCCGGCAGATTTTAGTCTATCTCATGCAGTGCTCTTCCTTCTACTCACTTCATTTACTGCCTTCGATGCTATCCTAGATTGTCGATCATCAACCGAGTCTCTAATCTTATTGATCAGGTCTTGAATGTATTCTGTTTGTTCTTTTAGGTAAGCATTAGTTAGTTCACTTTGTGTTTTCTTAAGTTTCTGAGCGTTGGCATAAGTTGTTTTTTTATTGCATAAGGATGCGGTTTTCACGTCGTCATGGTTTTTCTTAACTCCCACGGAACTCTATGTTTTGCTCTTGGCATGCATTCTGCTGCCGCTTCCAAGTTCTCATATTTGTCATTCGGAGTAAGTGTTTCTGATGTCTCTTGAAGTACATCGAATTTGTTTGTTAGTGTTATCATATATTTATCCCTAATACCACTATTGTTGAGCAGGGACAAGTCATAGTGTGTGGTTTGGGTTGTTTGCGCCGCATTCCTGTGTAGGCTCAGACATATCTTTGCCATGACAATTCGGTGATCAGAAGACACACATTCAAAAGAGAAATATGCCTCACGAGACCGACAGCTTTCATGTTTAATTTTTGCTAGTACTACGTCGAGTTCTTCTTGCGTAAACTGTTCTAGTTTGATGTCTAGAGGATTGCTAATGATTTTCATGATCGATTCATCCGTAACGTTAGGGGATTTTCCGAGCAGATTCTTGAAATGTTGTTTCCACAAGTATATTCGTTCTTCTTAGCTGACAGCTTTTAGTTTATCTCTTGTAGTGCTCTTTCTTCTACTCACCTCATTAAAAGTCTGCCATGCTATCTTAGATTGCCTTTCATCAACCGAGTCTTTAATCTTATTGATCAGGTCTTGAATATATTCTGTTTGTTTTATAATTTATGCGTTATTTAGTTCGCTTTGTGTCTTTCAAGTTTCTGGGCGTTGGCGTTATTTGGGGTTGTCCTCCTGCATAGGGGTGCAGTTTTCGCGTCGTCACATTTTTTCTTAACTGCCAATGTCTCCCAGGGAACTCAATGTTTTGTTCTTAGTTTGGTTGGTATGCATTCAGCTGCCGCTTCTATGTGGGCATTGACAAAGTTCTCATATTCGTCATTCGGAGTAGATGTTTCCAATATCTCCTGTAGTGCATCAAATTTGTTTCTTAGTGTTAACGTATATTTATCACTAATATGCTTATTGTTAATCAAGGCCCAGTCATAGTGAACAGGTTTTGTTGTTCACACCGCATTCCTGCGAAGGCTCAAACGTATCTTAGCCGTGATAATTCGGTGAACGGAGGACACACTCTCAAAAGAGGAATAGGCCACACAATTCAATGCACTCTTCATTTCTTATTCATGAGGATGTAGCATTGTTTGCATAGGTGTAGGACCTAGGTTTTTTCTTTCTTTTCTGAAATTTAGTATTTAGGCATGTTAATCCATTTTCTACTCTGAAGTCCATTAGGTGTTCCCATTTCTGTTTGTCGAGTCGTATAAACTGAATTTGTTGTTTATGTTTTTAACTTTTTAGGCATTCATGTCTCCACCGATGATTAGAACGTTGTGTTTCAGGAAGCTACGAGCAAAAGAAGGCGTCGAAGTCCGTTTCATCACTAGCATAGGTAGGGCAGTAAGAAGAGATGATCGTTGTGCTGGGGTTGTGCTACGTTAAACGTAGCTACCATCATCCTCGATTGTATTTTCTCGATACTGTTGGGTGATTTTAGGGTCCGTGAACCGATGAATATACCTACACCTCCTATCTCTGCGTTGACAGAGTTTTTCCATGCAGATGCTGAGACAAACGTCCATTCATTGCCAGTATCATGGTATCTTATATCTTCTTCACTGTGATGGTATCTGTGTTCTTGTATGCATACTATGTCTATGTTATGATATATAGCAGTCGCTGTTAGTTCCGGTAGTTGGGCTATTTATTCACATAAATACACGCGCGTGCGCGCGCGCGCACACACACACACACACACACACATATATATATATATATATGATGATTGCCACATTTTGACGGATGATAGCCATCTTTACTACCAAAATTACACCTCAAACATCTCGATTAATGACTAATTCAATTTGTGAAAAATATACAAGGTGCCTTAGATGATAAGGTAGTCAGACATCTGTACGTCATTGGATCCTCGCAACATACACTTGAACGACACTTTTACCACTCTCTAGGTCTACATAGTGACAACCCAGTGACAAGCATAGCAAGATAACTGGGGACTATGCAAACTGCAAGTCTTATTTCAGAGGACCTTCTCTGAGAATTTTTCCGTCAAAGGGTACTTACAAGTCAGCAGAAGTTTCATGCTGGAGCTTCATTCTCTAGGTTTTGATTTTGGTACTAACTTATCCAAAAAGGGTTGCTTTCGTTACGTTTTTTACACACACACATACACACACACACATAGGAGACGTTCGTATTGTAATGTTTACTATCATAGGAGATGGACACAGTGATTCAAGTTCAAAACCTTGACGAGACTGTTTGCATTTCACATATCGCTTATACCCTTGAGATCACTTGTCGGCCTTTTAACTGAGGAGTGCAAAATTGACTGCTTAGACTCAGGGGTTCATACCACTTGGTAATATCTGCTTGCGGAATTAAGTTTATCACTTGGTATCCAAGGGACCCCAAAAGGGGAATGCCGACAGGAACAAACATTTTTTTCCATCTGCCGCACATGGATTTCAATCAGTGCTTAGCTCCCCACATTAAAATGACCTTGTGTCAAATCCTACCAGGCTGAAGGTAAGGGTAAATATCCGCTAATAGCTTTAGGAAAGGTATGAATCCTACTATTCTCCCTCTAGCTATGGGTTAATAGTAGGGTAGACAACCTTGGTATGGCAACCAGTTTAGGAGAAGGAAAGCTCTGAATTTAAACCTATTAAACCCCGATTAAAATTGACCTTGTGCCGCACCCTGCTCAAGTGTAGAATATATATATATGTATATATGACTCTCGGATAAGCCTCACCAATAAAGAAGAGCCATAGCTATACCACTTCTCATAGAGTTAGAAAAAGTAATTCCGATTTCTGTGTTATCTTTTGTGTACGTATGGCCTTGTTGGTTGGGTTTGGAGTGTTACAACATACAATGGGAAAAACTTCATTTAAAACAAGACAAACAAGGAACATCTAAAATTTAAACAATTTTTATAAAACAATAAAGCGTCAACTTGGATTTGAATGTTCAGAAGTTCCCTTTTACAAGTAGTAAATTTTCGAAGTGATGGAAAGTCAGATATTAGGAAAAAGGGGGAAAGGAGGAGAATGTTTTTAAAGAGTACTTATTCCTTTTTTCTTTTCTTTTCTTCTTTTTCTTTTATGGTCAGCTCTTAACTCGAGGGCGGACGTTACTTCTCGACTGATCACTGTATCTATGTGCTTCCTTGGGTCTCTTTTGTCCTCACTGACTCGGTCACAGAAAACCCGAGTATTTATCTCTCCCCACCGGCTCCAAATTCGTCACTCCAAAATCCTTCTCATTTTGGCGCGACCGCTTCCCATTGGCTACTTTAATTTTGATTATTTTTCTTTTTTTCTGATTTTTAACCGGATGGGTGCGTGGAGCCGATGCGTGGCGACGCGTTTATACATTTTGTATGTGGCAGCCGACGAGTTAACATCCGGTTGGGAGTTTTATTGTTAATTCCCAAATCCCCGCATACGTGAGGCCTATAGGTGAGACGCCTACGACAAATCTAAAATCTGTGTGAGGCTTTGCTCTTTTTTGAACAATCTTCGTATATATATATATAAGGCAGCTAAGTATCAATTATCATTTTTTATTTATAAATTCCATGATTTTTTCCCTCAATATTGGGTTATTCCATAATATTTTCCTCCGTGTTAGTTGAAAAAAATTCTATCAATTTAATGAATTTAATCTAATTTATTTAATGAATATTTTAATAAGCTAGAATGTTCATCTATTGAAGAAAAAGTGTTTTGTATATTATCTGTTATTAGTTTATTTACAGCTAAATAAAAGACCAATGTAAACATCATCTATGTGATACTTCCATAATTTTTAGCAAGTGGTTGTAATGTCCGTCTGTTTATGTACATCTGTGTCTGCATATTATTGTTTGATGTCTTGATCGATTGCCGTTCGATATTCTATCGCTGAGCCAACGGTAATCAGACCAATTGTAACTAGTCTTTGTTTAGACTTGCTCGTTTCCTCGCAAATTAAAAATCACGTTTCGATTAAAAGCAAAAATAGTTAAAAAGAAAAAGGATTTGAATGTCAGGGGCAATTAAGTTTTTCCTTATCAGACACCAAACGATAAGCAGCATGTCAACTTCTCAGCTCTTCCGGCTTTTTTGGATCATGTTTTGTGTTTCGCAAGGTAATAAGATACATATTATCATTGTTGTTATTGTTTTTGTCATTGTTATTGTTATTATTATTATTGTTGTTACTCCTTGCGAGTTTTTCCCACCAGCGTTGGCTCAATCTCCTCAAGTCTCCAGAATTCTTCTGAGTATGCCAGTCGATCTTAACTTTGCTGTGGTTTGAATGGTTTTGATTTGATTCTTCCTCTGATTTCCACTTCTTCTAATTTTTTTTGGTGGGGGGAGGAGACTGTTCTAAAAGTACCAAAGGTACCACCATCACTTTTATGTGTCACAGTTTTTTAGTTCTCTAGCAAAATCCAAAAATTTATATTTTGCTTTCTTCTATTTTCATTCTATTTTCTGTCTGAATGCCAAAATCCACACGATGGTGAATCTTTTCTTCCTATTAATCCACACTAATCCTGGTCTTCTGACCAGGATTAGCTGATCCGTTTTTATAAATCTAATCTTTACTGATGTCAATTTCTCTTCTAGTTTATCCTGGTTAGTGTATGTGTGTATATGTGTGTGTGTGTGTGTGTGTGTGTGTGTGTGTGACACGAATATGTTTTTTTTTTATTTAATGGCATATCAACCTTTGTGGTTTATTTCATGCCAAATCCATCCTTGTAGAAGAGTAGTAATGGTGCTATTTAATCCAAAGCTGAATAAATTTGTTTTAAATACAGGTAATTGATATCATATGATTAAAAATGCAACGGGACATTAAAAATGTAATTATGATTACAATCAAATATTTTCAAATGAATCAAGTTTTGACATTAAATAACCCATAAGGAGTTGATATACCGTTAAACTAAACTACGTAGGAAGGGAACTTTTCCTAGTGTCATTTACCATCTGTGTCTAAATCATTTTTCTTTTTTTGTATGTTCAGAAAATATAATACGGTTATTAGCAATTATAATATTGAATATTGCAATATTGTAATAAAGAAATCTTTCGCTTATGTCATATTCTGCCAGAGGCCGAGTGGTTGATCAAACCCATAAAGACGTCTTCAAGGAAAATGGGATGAAAGTTCAAATTTGGAGTTGGGCAAATACATTCACTGTATTTTGTTTGTTCAATGTAGGGAATTAATACTAACACGAAAATGAGGAAAATGCTTAGATCAGGACTTCACAAAGTAGTCCATATGTATTCTGAGGTGATAAAAATCTTGGCAGGGTGAATAAGTGCATTAGGGATCTAGAGAGGGTGAACTTACTTGTTTACACTTATAAATCCCTTTATAACAGGAAAACAGAAATTGATGAATTAACTGCCAGATATTGTACTCCTAGTAGAATACCTGATGGTGTGAAATGACCATAAGTGAAGTGTCATTCACATGCAACCTGTTCAAAACATCTGGGTCATTTAAATGAACAAACGCTCTGACTCTGACCAGAAAAATCTGGATTTTTTCAGCATCATTAACGATGCATGAAATCATTCTTTCATTAAAGAAAACATTTTAAAATAATTATATCTTAAACGAATTATTTTATAAAAATATTGCATTCTAAAATATCTCTTCTTATGATAGGGTATGAGAAAAAAAAGAGTTAAAGATAAATTTGTATTTCTAGTTTACTGATTCTTTTCTCTTATATAAAAGTAAAGTTGGTGACCTTAGTCGAGGGTTACCCGAAGGCCATTGGCCTAATGAGTAGAGTGTTCGCCAATGGTCCGGGAGACTGGGTTTCAATCCCAAGTCGAGTTATACCAAAGACTCAAAAAATGGTACTTGATGCCGCCTTGCTTAACACTCCGCATTATAAGGTAGGGATCAAGAGTAAAGTGGAGCAATCCAGGGAATGGAGTGGTGCCCTCCCCTACAGTTCAGTGTAGTAGCTATTGAAAAGGGAGCCTTTTCTCATATAAACTGTATTAAGCACTGGTAAATTAGTTATATTTTGTAATTTGCTATCCAATTAATTAATTTTTTTGCGGGTGTGTGTGTGAGAATGGAAATTAAATTTAGCTAAAATGGGTGGCTGTACGTCTAGTAAAAAGTTTGAGAACTTCTGGTTCAAAATGAAATGCGGTCAAAATACACTCGTTTTTTTTATATTGGAAAAAAAAAAAGAAACTAGTGTTATCGAATTGCCATCGTTATAATCGGGAGTGTCACAGGTTGAATGGGAGTTATTATCAAAAATCTTAGTGAATAGAAATTGTCTTTGTGAAATATTTTTGAGAGAGAGGAAGTATTTTGAGTTGAATGAAACAATTTCAGGTTATGACAAGCAAAGAAATCCATTTCTTTTTGGATGGAAAAACACAAAATCAATGAGAACACTTTGTCAACAATGATCAAGTTTTTTTATATTTTAGTTATTTTTCAAAATAACTTACTCAGAACCATCCGGGCATTTACGTTTAAAGTTAACCGCCTGGTCCCAGGAGGCTTTATTCTAAAAGAGGCAGGGCTCAGTTTATTGCTCGGCTCCTGAGGTGCCCCTGAAGATGAAGGTCTAGGAGACTAAGCATTATTTTGTAAATGGCCATGCAAGAGTTTCGATTCGTGCATGCTCCCCCTCATAAAATGATTTCATATCATCTCATTTGGTGGGAAGTCGAACATTTGGATGCCTTGCATACTATAATGATTTGCGAGCTAGGCTAGTAGAACATTGTAACTGAATACGATTCTCACTGGGAACCCGAAACTGCTGATCTTTTGCCAAAATAAAATTTTTTACTTAGTAACTTACTCATACTGTTAGTCTATGCCAGTGAGTAAACAATGTTGATAATAAAAATTAAAAAAAGAAACCCCCCAGCCAGGACTTGAACTCAAATACCTTCACTTTGCAAGCCTATTTATGTACGTATTTACCTCTCCACCGGATATGACACAAGGTCAACTTTTAAGCGGAGTTAAGCTAGTTTGAATTCAGGGTTTTCTATTTTATTGATTGGTAGCCGAACCTAAGCTAAAGGACCCAGTCTGCCCTGGTATTTACCCTGAGTTTGAGGAGGGCCAAAAGAGATGGATTCGTACCTTTTCCATGGGTATTAGCTCGAAGTGAATTGCAAACAGCTTCTTCCAGGATTTATACTGTTAACTATTAAACTTAGTTGTGGCACAAGGCCAGAAGTATAGGACACTCCGTGAGAAATGAACTCGCTAGCCATTGTATCACGTGATCTTTGTATAATAGCTGTTGCACTGATTGAGTTACTAGACTTTAAGGGTCGACAGCTGGTTAGATCTGATCCGTAAACCGATTATCTGTTTTATCCTGGTACCGTATTTTATTAAGGGGAATGAGAGTTGTATTGTGCCAATCCTTCAAACAATCTGAACGTGAAATTCTGACTTTTATCTTGACTCTGATACCACCCCTACTCTATATCGAGTGTCAGTCTGCCTGGTAGGCTGGACTTGAAATACGCTGCTCCCCGGGGTAAGACCTTCCTCTCCCCAGAAAAGGTGTACTGGGTATGATACTAAGCTGCATCTAGTGGCGAGGCTCCAATTCTGGAGCTCTAAGGAGTGTGAAGTACCTCTTCATTGCCTTTACTTCCAGGTCCACTTTGACCCAATGATTGTGCCTATTAGAGTCCTATTTATGGGTCGAATAGATCAGTTTGAAAATTATTTATATTACATAGGAATATTGGATATCATGTAAAGGCAAAGTATTTGAATTAAAAATAATTGAAGCTATAATTGTTTGTAATTGTAAATTTCAACAATAGATGGATAAACATTGGTAGATAAGTTTGTTAATCCTGACTAGTTTTAGCCTTAGGCTATTTCCAGGGATTGTTTGATGCCTGTTTACATGTTGAGGATCAAATGGGTCTATGGGTCAAATAGACCGGTTTGAAAATTATTTTATTTGATAGGTTGCCCTTGAGAAAGGTATAAACTTTCTAATCACCAGCTATAGGTTAAATAGTACCTATACTGTCTTTCAATCAGGCTTAGCATTAAATTACCCGCAAAGGTTGATATGCCATTAAACAAAATAACAGAAACCAGATAGGAGTACTTGACATCATAAAAACGTGTACAAAAAAACTTTAAAAAGAACTACAAAAAAGTAAATATAGATATTCGTTAGTTCCGAACCTCTCAGCATAAAATAACCCCAGACGGGTTGAAATACCATTAAAATCGGTCAATCAAGTGCCAGTAGGAAAATACGGACAAATCTTAAACACAAGACGAGCCACTTTTGTTTCAACTTTTATTTTTAATGTGCTAATCGTTCCCGAAGCTTCTACGTAATATTGATATCTATAGAATTTAGAAGAATGCTTCAGTTCTCATATCTCCACTTGAATAGATCATAGGTTCAGTGATGATTGATATGTTTTCGCCTATTTCTCTCATCCGCTCAAGATACTGATTGATTTGTAGATCAACGGAATTCGACGTGTTGATTCTTGTCGAACAAACGGCCATAAAGGAGATATTTAGTTCAAACATTATCAATAGTAATTATAGGGGGATTTTACTTCCCCCATAAATCGACATGTTATAGCAGAAAAAATGGGTGGGGGGACACAAAAAAGCCAAACAAAACAAAAAGAATTCTCAAGAACCTGTTTGGAGTCTTTTGGTTGTTCGTTCGTTATTATTTTAATCAGTAATTTTCCACGCATCATTTGTTCTATGAGTGGAAGGCAAATCTCCAGTAAAGTACACATGATTTGCAGCAGCTATAAATAAAGAATGAAAATTGTTTAAGTCACTTATCACCAAAATATTGATGGTAATATTCATTTGCAGCCGGAGGAGATTATTTCGAACGGGACTAGTGTTTCATGTGCGTACTATCAATAAAAGTGCCCACACGAAAAAAGTCTGGAAACTTATTTAATGATACTCGTATATATTCTTTTTAGTTATCAACCAGTCTGGTGGTTTTGCCATTGACTAAACTTTGCTTAGTCTGAAACACTGTCAAAGTATTTACTTATATTGCGTACTTTTGCTTAAGTGACCATCCATCTAAGTACTGAACAGGCTCATTATTGTTTAACTTCAGTGAGTTTTTTTTTTTTTTTTTTTTTTTTTTTTACTAAACTTTGCCTAGTTTGATACACCGTTTTCAGGTGTCAACTGCTGTTTCTACTGTACTGAAATTGCCCATTGCTGCTGAACTACTTCCTCTCTTTTCTTTGTTATCGACTATGTTTCGCTTAATCTGACACAGGCCTAGGGTTACTTACATTGCCTACCGTTGCTAAAGTGACCACCCATCGTTTTCAGGTTTCTTAGAGTACCTGCTGTTCCTAAGTAGTCAGCCATCTCAGTACTGAACAGGCTTATTGCTGCTTAACTTATTTTCTTTGTTATTCACTAAGTTTCGGTCATTTTCTGTACAAAAGACGACAAGGTGACAGACATATGTGGAATAAGATGCAAGAAAGCTTCAGAAACATGTTTCTGAGTTCAGCATTCATAATCTGTTAGCTTTATACCAAACTGTTTGCATGTTTATGTAAAACGTTTAATATGTTAATAATTCCGAACGCCCATCTCTACGGGTTTCTATAACAATAAACTTAAAACACACATTTCACTGTAGAAATGTAACTGATAAAACTATTGTTTTTATAAAAGAACTATACTAACAAATTTAGTTTCAAATTTGATTACTGTATAACATCAGTTTATCGCCATAATAACTATATTTTCTTATTTGCCATCAAATGTGTTTTGAACATAAATTTGGGATTTGCTCCCTGTCGGCTGGGGCTGTTGAATACACCAACTGTGAGACCCCCACTTCAACTAGTATCCTGCATCTGATGGTGAGGTTCCAGTTTTGGATTTGGGGGAATATGGAGTACCTCTTCATTGCCATTACTCCCAGATTCACTATGTCCGGGATTAATTGTACCTGTGAAGGTCCAATGTAATGGCTAAATAGAACTGTTCAATCATTTACTATGGATTATTATTATTAGTTATTTGAAACCAGACAGCTGAATGTAAAATATTTATATTACATAAGAATACTAGAAAAATAAAGTTACTAATGTTAAATTGCAATACTTGAAACCATTTAACAATATGCAAACAAATGATTAATATTAAATAGAATTATTAGCATTAGATAGGAATACTTGAAACCATTTAACTGTGTGCAGACAAATGAGCTCTTGCAACTCATTTAAAGATAAAGTTACTGACAAACTATTTGCTTACAAATCATATATATAAAAAGAGGATGTAGTATTAAATAACCCACTAGGTTTGATATGCCATAAAAAGCTAACCAACTGACCAACCAATTTATGATTCGGTTTTTGTCTCCGACATTGATACTTATCTTTCAAACTGTAATAGAGCTTATTAATACAAGGGTAATAAAATAACAAAAAATATGTTAAAAATGAAATTTGAAAATGAGTTGCTGAAAATATTGTCGTCTATGTAAAATTACTTGGAAAAATCTTATTACCAGTTTACAATGTGTAACTTAGTCACCGACAAGTGCTATGTCGGTGTTGGCTAATCATTGGATGGTAGGGAGACACAAAAACAGAACACGTTTCAAGTGTTAGGAACTCTGTTGCTTTATTCTTTCCGTTCAGTTTCTGAGGACGTGAAACTAGTAGAAAAAATGGCTGACGGACAAAAAGTGCAGAGGAAACTTCTTTGTTCAAGTCGAAACCGACTTTTCCTGTATTTTTAAAACATCTACACAAACGCTTGTCTTCTTGTAACCAGCCACCAAAAGAGAAGCCGAATCGAAAAACTCATCTTTTATCGGGAATCACAGAACACTCAATTCCCTCGTCTGCCTGGCGTAAGTGGCATCGTCCAGCCAGTCCCCTTCACCATTTAGATGACTGATCGATTCTGGTGACGTGGGAAATTCCTGGTTAACTGCAGTTTTCAGTTGGAAGAGCTAAATCAAGTATATCTTCTTACATCCGGCCCACTAGAAGAGAAGTTGAACTCTGTTACAAATGGGCTCAATTTATATTTGAGTACAATATTTTACTTGGATTTTCGTCTGCAATTTAACTTCATCTTCTACTGAAGATCGACATATACTTGAGTATCATCGGTTATTTTTTTGTTTATTTGCAGATCTCTCGACAGCCAGGTGGGAAAAAATTCATAAAAAATGTATACAAATCCGCAGAAGTAAACTTTCCTATAGTCAGGCGAAAAGTAGCTGTGAGCAGCAGAAAACTTTTTTATTTTCCATTAAAAACCAGGAAGAATTAATTTTTATCACCAATCTCCAAAAAAGCGCTAACATGTGGGTCGGCCTGTATCAAAACTCTTCAACGAAAAGTAAGTATCGTCAGAATTTTTTCTTTTCCCACTAGACAATAATTCTAAGGCAAATTTCCTTTGTGTATATTTGTTGTTGATGTTTCAAGTCTGTTGTTCAATGTTGCTTTTTTGTATCTCCTCATTCTCTCCTAATCTTTAGTGGCAAGGTTGTCAGATGTTTTTCACATCACTGGTCACAACATGCTTCCATTCTGTCCTGCTTTCGGCACTCTGTGATCACGTCCTTCACTCTGCACCGCTCCCGAATTGCCTCGTTTCGGATATGCTCACACAACGATATTCCCAGCATAGATATTTCCATAGTCCTCTGTTTCGTAACCAGTCTCTGTTCTTTCTTTATGTTTCACTCGCACATAACATGGCAGGCAAAATAGTACTATTGAAGAGATTGGCAAGAACGGTCTTGTCTAACTTTGTCCTGAGCACATATTTTTTTCGTGGTAAATGCCTACCACCCGGATACTATTTTCTGTGATATTTCTGAATCTATGTCTCGGAACATATTTACTATCCGGCATACTATTTCACTTCCTCGATTTCATCATTTCCCACCCTCTAGTATATCTCCTAGTTGCATGACTGTATATCTAACGCGTCCTTCCAATGCAAATTGCATACAGCCACATATACATACAGGTACAGATACACATAAAGTTACACACAAACAGGTATGCACATATATATCGATACAGACATATACGCATACATATGCTCACAGATACAAAAACGCACATACAAGGTCTGTCTGAAAAGTAACGTGCTATGGGCGAAAGAGGGGTAAGCGGATTGTGTTATCATCTACTATATCTAAGGAGTATATTACTGAAACCTTAGTTTTCCGAAACTGTTGCATATTTTTCACACGCTTTTATTTATACTTCTTTTTCAGGCTACCCAGTTATGAACTCTATGGAACGAATAAACCTGAAGTTTTTTTTTTGTCATGTTTGAGAAAACTCCATCACAAGCACTTGAAATGCTTCAGTAAGTGTATGGAGATAATGTCGTGTACACGTGTTTTTGGTTGGCACTAAGAGATGAAAGAGGGTCATGAGGAGGGGAAAGATGAGTTCGAGAGCGAGAGGCCTTTAATAAGCAGGATCGAGGTCAATATCGTGGCAGGTGGTGCGTGGTGATCCTCAGTTGACAGTTCAAATAATCACAAGTCATCTGGACCTGAAAAAAGACAGCGTATGTAGGACTACTAGCGAAGATTTGGACATGTCTGAAAAGTAACGAGACTTGGTATGCTGAACATCCAGCTTTTCCTGGCCGAGAAGAACATCGCCGTACTGGAAGAACTTCCCAACTTGCTGGTCTTGTGTGACTTTTTTCTTTTCTCCAAGCTCAAAGGGATCGTCAAGGTAACCCGTATTGAAGGGATGGATGCTATCAAGAGGGCCGAAACGATGGAGTTGACGGGCATCTTAGAAGAATCTTTCCAGCAGTGCATAGAAGTGTTGCAGAGGAGGATGGGAAAGTGCATTATACTCGTGGTGGGCGACTTTGAAGGGGAAATTATGTAATTTGCTTTTTTGAATTGAAATAAGTTTTTTTTAACCCCAGTCATGTTACTTTTCACACACACACACACACACACACACACACACACACACACACACACACACACACATGCGCATACATACAAAAGTAGTGCTTGGAAATAAAAGGAACACGAGTATTTATAGAATTTGAGAAACAGAATATGTCTCCTGGAAACTGTCTTTTGCTGGCTCATTTTGCATACATAATTCTTAATGAGGAGTCCCCGTGGCTTATTGGCTAACGTGATGGACTGCAACATCATAGTGGACGAGTTTGAACTCCAGTAGTACTATCCCGTTCACTTTCAGACTAATACCCTCGAGGAAGGTACGAACCCACGTGAGGAGTTGGAGACCAAGTGGCGTTAGAGAGAGCGAGAGATTAGTAGTAACAGCAGGTAGAATGTTGATGGTCTGTAGCAGTACCGATCCGCAGTCCACCCTATTTCGCCAACTAACCGTTTTCTCTTCACGTGTTTGTTTTTTAAAAGCTCAACCACCAGTTTTCGTCGAAATTTTAGAAGCCATGGATCAAGCCCTCAAAAGAAAAAGAAGCAAAACAAAGCCGAGAATACAATCATATTATCGTTTTTATTTCTCTTTGAAACAATACTGGAAAGGCAGTGTATGTGATACTTTACTTTTCAGTCGTACAGACTCTCACTATAGTGATATGGACGGTGGAGAAAACTTGGGCACTTGTCAGTTTTCTACTCTGTGAAACTGATTTTCTTCTAACCCTGTCGAGACCCAAGCTTAATTTGGCGGCCCTCTATCACTGTGTCCAACAACTCATTGCTGACTTTCCCTAAAACTCACCTTGCGATCAACTGCCAACTCCAATTATTGCTGACGGTGGGTGAGGTAAGAACCTCAGCTTGGCCTGGCGACTCTTTCAATGGCTAACTGCCCACTGCTGCTTTAGTGTTGAACTGCTCTCCTGAAAATATGGAGATTCGAATTCTGAAACAAAAGCGTTTTAATCACTCTGTATTAAAATCATTAAAAAAATGAGACGTTTGTCTGCTGACCTCGGACTATACGAGCACTGAAGACTTCAATTTATCGTAGACGTAATGTCTACGATAAATTGAAGTCTTCAGTGCTCCTCTTTAAAAAAATGAGACGTGCTCAGTGCTCCTCTTTTAAAAAAAATGAGACGTGCTCAGTGCTCCTCATTTAAAAAATGAGACGTGCTTCAGTGCTCCTCTTTAAAAAAATGAGACGTTTGTCTGCTGACCTCGGACTATACGAGCACTGAAGACTTCAATTTATCGTAGACGTAATGTCTACGATAAATTGAAGTCTTCAGTGCTCCTCTTTGTTTTTGATTATCTTTTAAGATTTGCTAACCCAACTTGTTTAACTACTCCTTTAATAGTATTATACACACATCCATATACATGCACATATATGCACATATATGTAATCGTTACGTCTATGCTTATACATACTCGTCCATTTGGTTGTTCGGAAAACACTGTCCGATTTTAGCATAAATTGTTTAAATTCTGTTCTAACATATTATTTTAACTGTAGTTTTGTAAAAAAAGTTATGATTTAAGTATTCTCTTTCTTAATTTTGAAGGTTATATGCCCGAATCCTGAAAATGAAAAAAAGAAGTGATGCAATTACCTTTTGCATAAGTTCAAGCTTGGTCATAATATCGATTCATGCCAATGTTTGACCACATGTTTCCAGGATGACACTGTTGCTCACTGACTTGGGACTTGGCCATATCCACCTTATTCTACTGATCTCTCATCAGTTTTTCAAACATCTGGACACTTTTTTACACGAAAAAACATTCCATTTTAAAGAAGTAGAAACTGTATTTAAAGATTTCTAAGCATCAAAACTTAGTATCTTAACCTTTCTCATCAGTGGCTGATATGCATAGATGTTCCGGGATCCAATTTTAACTGTTTAAATTGATTAATCCATGAATAAAAGTTTACTTTAAATTCGGACAATATTTTCCAGATAACCTAATAGATATGCTTGCACCTACCGACATACATTTTCAGTTACAAATCCAGTGAAGTCAGGCCACCGCTTAAATAAGACTATGCTCACTTGTACTTTCATTATTTTGCTCATAGCAGTTATGTAAAAAGATAGGTATCGAGACTGAAGCTGTATTTGCTAAGAGAGGAATTAACAATGAATGAAACGTTAATTTTCTTCAACTGTGGTCCTCTTAGCATTCAATACATTTATTTTAGCGAGCTTTTCATTGATTGAAGTATTTTTTAAAAACTTCTCTTCTGATATGATCTGAAACCGTGGCGTCATATTTCTTTTTATGCCCTCCATGCACTCAAATATCTTACTCATAAAATGAATTTTCAGTTTAATGAACAAGAAGTCGCATGGAGTTAGGGTGTGGTGGATATGAAGGCGGATACAATTCCACAAAAATATTTCGTTCAGAAAATATCGAGACTGGTTTCATTTTTTTCTCGAATTGATACTGATTCGTCTAAACGTCTAGACATCATCTCTTTATTTTATAAGCTACTCAGCCGTGCAGAAGTTTTCATGTACATTTTAACCCTGTTGCTGGCAGATAAAAATACAAAAATGTCCTTCTGCCAAACAAAATGGTTAATTTAATTAAGAAAATAATAATGATACACGGTATTTTCACAAAAAAATTTCATTTTATTTTTATCAGAATGGTATTGGGATGATGGAAGTGAATTTATGAATCCTAAGTGGTGGTTCAGGGGCAATCCACAGAATTACGCGGTTGCTTTTTTCAGGGAAGGAACGTTACGTGGAGCTTTTCCGTCAAACCCTTTGTGGTATATTTGTGAAAGGAAAGCCAGTAAGTATAAGAATTAATTTTGATTGTATTCTATACCAGGTGTTTGCATTTTATATCAGGTATTCGACTTTCAGATCATCCAAGACAGAATGAGTTGTATATTTCTTGAGTAAAATGTTTATGGAGAATTTAAACAAGTAATAGGTATACTGTTTAGGTGTGTCCGCAACAGATTCATTTATTTGTAATATTTCAAGATTGGATGTGTGACCTTATCGTAATTTATTAACTAAGAAAGGACCATACTGCAAATGCGTGATACTTAGTTGGGCGTGGAAGGCCCCTGAAAAATATTGTGTAACCATCGCATACACAACGCTTGAACGAATAGATTCTTTGCATTACGTACATATATTTATGGTAAAATATCGCATTAATCAGACCTAACATGACCCAGACCGGTCCAGATTTGGCTTCCAGTGACTTCTGGATTTTTCCAAAGCTAAAGATTTCGTTGAAAGGGATGGTGGTAACCTTGAAATAGGACTTTGCAGAAAAATGTGAACGTCACCAGGATTAGTGTGTGAGGTTCAAAGTGTCGAACGTTGAGGGGGACTTAGACATCATTGTTCTTGATAAGCTGTTTTTGTATCGCTGGGTACTTTTTGCACAGATCTTATATACTTGTATATGCAACACAAGGTAAGTTTTTCAGTGGAATATAGCTGTTTAACTTTGGAGATCACATTAAAACTAGAAGTTTATACTAATAGGACATTCAAGAGTATTGAACTCGCTATGCCATCAAAATTGTTTGCAACTCAATGTCATTAACCATCGCGCACTGTAGGCATTTCAGTTTACAGAAATGTTAAATCAAGAAATATTAAATCAATTGATTTAACATTTCTTTTCAGAACTATACACTGAATATCGTCTATATAGGTGCGCTTAGCTCAATGGTTTTTGTCGTTAGAAATGAAATCGGCAACTTGAATTTAAAACCTGGACGAGGCTGTTTGCATATCATTACGTTTTATTGGCCTAAGAAAAGGCATAAATCGATCTGTTCTCCCCTCGCCACCAGCTATGGGGAAATAATTGGACTAGCAAGGGTTTTTAGTTTTTGTTAGGCAATCAGTGTAGGAGATGGAAAACTTTGAATTTAAACTAGCTGTACTCTGCTTTAATATTGACCCTGTGTCACATAATGTTCGTGGCAGAGGAGATGGGTAAATATATACACGTGAACTTTTAAAAAATCCTATTAGATGCAACATACTCTAAAGGAAAGCTGGAAAAGAATTACAACAATAAATATGAGAATAGTCGTCGTCTCATCGAGTAAATGATTGATTGTCTCTAAATTTTAAACAATTACAGATTTAATGATTTCGAAATATTTGATGGAAGGAAAAAATTTAAGGAGCGTCTAGTTTAGGGTTATCGTCAAAGAAAATGTACTCGGTGACCCAAGTTCCAAAATTCTGGACGAGGCTGTTTGTATTTCACTTCGTGTTAATATCATCGGGGAAAGCATTTTCCTTGGGAAAGACATTATCCTTGGGAAAGGCATTTTCTTTGGGAAAGAAATTATCCTTGGGAAAGGCATTATCCTTGGGAAAGGCATTTTCCTTAGGAAGGGCATTTTCATTGGGAAAGGCATTATCCTTGGGAAAGACATTTTCCTTGAGAAAGACATTTTCCTTGGGAAAGGCATTATCCTTCAGCTTGGAAAAAACAGCCCAACACGTTACCAATAATGACACAGAGACTTCTTCTCAATGGGGAAATTCTAAATTTAAATCAGCTGTATTTCGCTTAAGAACTGTTCTTGAGCAGCATATTTCTTTGATGGAGATGGTTACCCATTAGTTGGTCATGCAAGATATACAAGATAACTATTACGATTCACAGATGGATCGAGCTGCAACCAATATGTAAACTAATTCTTGGAATTTACTTCGTTTAGTCTGGCATTGAAGTACTTATGGGATCTGTTATTCCTAAATGGTCACTCATTTACCTTCTGAGGAGGTTCATTATAAGCCCAGTCAGCTGGTGTTGGATATTGACCAGAAGATCCCTTTGACATGTTGCATAAGTTGCGTGGATAACATAACAGGATATGCACCTGAAGTAAACAGGACGCAGATGCCCCAAGGGAAATGCCGTGTAAATTGCGTGGGAGGCATGCTAGAATGGTCAGACGCAGAAAAACAATATGAAGTACACCTGTTTCCTAAAATAAAAAAGACGCAGGTGTGGTAAACCAGCTGAAATACTGTGTAAATTGCATGGGTAACATGTTATGAGGATGTGTGTCTACGTGCAACATGTAGGTAGGAGGTGTGACCACGAGAATTGCGCGGGTGTCAGGAAAATGATATAAATCAGGGAAGAAATCGACCAGGCAAAACAAAGCATAAAAGCAGAGAGGTTTCACAGAAGACCCACACCGCCGTCCCTGTGTATATGTGCAAACTCAGCCATCTTTGACTCTCGCTTACTTTAGCCAAATGTACATTTCGGGTGATAAAAGGAAAAGAAAAGAAGAAGATTAAATGTTTGTACATCAAAGTTGTTGTTTTTCTCTGCTATATACCACTGGGACAGTAGAATATACCGACTGCATCTCTGCAGAGAGATAGCACCCCTCCTAAATGAATGTCCTAGATATGACACTAAACCAAGGTAGGGCTTTGGGGAATGTGGAGCGCCTCTTTATTGCCATTACTTCCAGGTCCACTCTGGACAATATCAATAATGTGCGGAGACTTTGTGCTTGGAAAAATGCCGGTCTTTTATACAAACTTTCTCAGCACTGTGTTAAATTCAAAGCACAAATCCCTGGGGTCTGAAGGATTCCATGATTAATAAAAAAAATTACACCAATTTTGATTTTTTAAAGATTTTATTGTTAACAATACAAAGACTAGCAAAAGACGGGAAGAAATAGAAGTGTTATATAGACAAATTATACAGGTCTAGACCTTGTCAGAGAGCTGAGAAAAGTTGTGGAACATGAAGGTAACGGTGATACCAATCATAGTTAGAGTCCTTGGGACAGTCGCGAAGAACCTGGGTAAGAGAATGAAGGAACTAGAGATCAAAGGAAGAATCAAAACCGTACAGAACACAGCACTACTAAAATAAGTAAGAATACAGATTCTTGGAGATCTTAAGAGACTTGTTAGTTACTCAGACTTCAGTGAAAAACCACCAGTTAAAACTGGTGTGAAACCCTCTCAAGTATAATAATAATAATAATAATAATAATAATAGACGCGACTGGGTGACCATACGAATAAATGGTATATAGATAACCCAGAATATGTCCTAGAAACGGAGACGACAAGATTCCTGGAGATTTTGAAATACAAACGGATCATCTAATCTCCAGCCAGACGACCAGACCTAGTGATAGTAAACAAAAAAACAAACAAACAAACAAACAAAAAAAAAAACGAAGAAAAGAAAAGAGAATCTGATGGATTGTGGATTTCGCCGTTCCAGTTGATCACTGGGTAAAACATAAGGAAAGCGAAAAGAGAGATAAGTACCTACACTTCGCAAGAGAACTGAAAAAAACAATGGAATATGAAAGTAACGGTGATACCAGTAGTAATTGGTGCGTTCAGTAGAGTCACCAAAGGTTTGGTACTGAGACTGGAGGACTTGGCGATAAGAGTACGAGTAGAGACCATCCAAACTATAGCATTGTTGAGATCGACTAGAATACAAAGAAGTGTCCTGAAGTTTTGTGGAGACTTGTTGCCACTCAGAGTCCAGTGGAAAACCATCCGCTAATGCTGGTGTGAAAAAAAACTCTCAAAGGAGTAAAATAATAATCAGGCCTACTGTTGATTAACAAGAAAGAATAACTTGTCATAAACTGAATTTGGCTGTTACAGCGGACCACAGAATAAAAATAAACGAAACGAAAAGATAGACAAATACCCGGATCTTACCAGAAAGCTGAAAAAGCTGTGGGACATGAGGGTGACGGTGATACTAATTGTAGTTGGTGCGTTTGAAAGGGTTCTCGAAGGTCTGGAAAAAACCTGGAAATTAGAGAAAAAATCGAAACCATCCAGACCACAGCAGTGTTAAGATCAGCTAGAATGCTGAGAATAGTTCTGGAGATCCGAAGAGACTTGCTGTCACTCAGACTTCAGTGAAAAACCATCAGTTAAAACTGGTGTGTAAAGGTCACCTGGAGGGAAAATAATCTTATAATAACAATCCTTTCTGAATGATTATAGCTTCAAGTAACTATTTTTAATACGAATAATTCACACGCGGTTTCAAATATTCTTATCTAATACAAAAAAATTCTACATAATTATATACTTTGGTTTGGTTTCTTTGTTTAATGGCATATCAACCTTTGTTGGTTATTTAATGCCAAAGCTATTCTCCGAGAAGAACAGTGGTGGTACTATTTAACCCATAGCTGGGAGGATAGGGGGGGTTCATACCTTTCCCAAGGGTATTTACCCGAAAGTGAACGTAATAGCGCGACTGGAGTACGAACTCGCGTACTACGATTCCGCAGTCCATCGCTTTAACCATTACACCACGAGGACACCCCATATACTTTCAAGTGACTAAAGATGATAATTTTTTGTTGAAAAGTATAACTTAAAGTAACTATATGATAGACAAATACTTGGATTTTACCAGAGAGCTGAAAAAGTTGTGGAACACGAAACTGACAGTTATACCAATTGTGGTTGGTTCACTGGGAACGGTTCCCAAGGGCTTCGAAAGGAGATTAAGTTGGAGATCAGAGGAAGAATAGAGACCGTCCGGACCACTACACTGTGGAAATCAATTAAAATACTTAGAAGAATGCTGGAGACTTGAAGAGACGTGATGTTACTTAGACTCCAGAAAAAAACTCGTTAAAACTGGTGTGAAAAATTCAAAAGGAATAAAATAACAATAAAGCATTTTAGATCTGATGTTATTGAACAAATTAGTTTGATTTCCACTCAGACAGGTAAGGAACAGCGTCTGTCTGTGATGATAGGTTTCAGGATTCAACAGTTCCAGTCTAAACGATATAATTCCAAATTTGGTCTTAGATTTACGATACAATTGTCACTCTCCGATGAGACGTTCTTTACATTGACGCACAGGTTGGCCATTTTTGCGAATTGGTTACAGTTGGAATTTTGGCACAGATCTTCACATGGCTGTCCATCACAGTTTGGCATTATTTCCACGCCACAGAGATCGGTAGAACAATATTCAGTGGTGTTGACCAGTGTCCAGGCCTTAACTGAAATTGAAAGAAGAAAATAAATTTCTGCTCCACACAAGTCGATAGTCATTGTAAATGTTTACGAATGACCAGTTTTGAATAGGGAGAGGCAAATCAAGAAATTTAAACTTTGCTTTGACACCCACTCGCGTACGCACACATACACACACATACGAACATTCACCCCACCTACATCTATACAGACACACACTCAATGTATATCAGCACACGCACATATACATACACACATAAATACACCATCTCAGCCACACACATGCGTACACCCATACACATACATACATACATCCACACATCCATATACACACATAAATAATTAAATGCATAAACACATCTATATCTATACACACCCATACTCACACATCGAGGCACATACAAACACATTTAATCAATTAATTGGAAATCCTTAAATCTATAATTGTCTGAAATTCAGAAACAAATCCGTTATTGTTCCATGAGACGTCGAGTATCCTCATATTTATTATGGTTGATGTCCTTATTTGTTTTTCTGGGGTTTACGTTGAAAGTATTTTTAAAAGTTCACCTACGACCGTTTAGTAAGCACCATTTATCGAAAATAAGGAATTTTAATTGATGATGAAATAGAAAAAGAAGGATTTCTGGATGTAGATAAAAGGCTTTTTTTAACGTTCGTCATAAACAGAGATTTTTAGTACTAGTATGTTCAGAGGTCAGTAGATAATGGTATCATTTTTAAAGTACTTTTTATGTGTGTATGTGTGTGTGGTGGGGTCTACGCCAGAAAATAGTTTCTTTTCTGGAAGTCCGGACAACATATATTCAAGGAAGCAATCACGTGTTGAACAGATGAGTTTCGGCCGAGGGATTGTTATTGGACTGGGGTCTATCCCCTGTTCACCGTCCACCATAGTTGGTTACCAGTCCGTAAAACCAGAGTTAGGGTTAACTCTCTTAGACTGAAGAGTTAAGTGCTGCACCCACCACTCCATGATTAGATCGAGAGAAATTTTCATTAATAAAATTTGGTTTCTTTTTTTCCTTGAGGAACTGTCCCGTGGCTAATGTGGTTTCGACCGGTACATTCAGACAAGATTTGAACGCGTATTCTATACCATGGGAATTTGTTATATCATATTGCAATGGCTATATCATCTTGACAAATGAAGATCAGATGGAGAAAAAGCTGACGAGCAATGAGTGTTCGAGATTTAATGGATAACAAACATACGTTTTGGTTGTCAGTTCCACTCAGACAAATACAGTTTAAATTGTATGACAAAATAGTGACGAAGGGCACAATTTCGAATCCTGTCCGAAGTTCATTTTTTCCCTTTGAATTACGTATTTCAAATTGAAAGATCTGATCTGAAAACAACTGGAAAAAGATAGGATGTAAAATCATCTTTGTCGAAAAATGTTTAATGAAAATCGATAGCTGTCAGGAAAAGTTGATTTTTTTCTTATTTATTTTAGGATTGTTGATGAATTACTCACCTTTCTCCTTGACACAAATAAAGCTATATTTGGCAGTACATGACATGTCGTACAACAGCCATTTAGTGTCGCGCAATTTTAGTCGAACGCAGGGGTCATTGTTGTTCGGTTCGTTAGGGGCCCACCAGGAGGAGGGACAGCAATTTCGACCATCTCCCCACTTATAAACTGAAAACAAAACAAAACAAAAAAAATAATTCGAAATGCGATATTTCTTTCTTAGTTTATTGATATCTATCTATCTATCTATCTTGCTTTAAAAATTACTCTCAAAAGGAAAGAAGTTATTAGAAAAACAGATTTAGAATTATGCTTGGTTTGTTGAATTTTATGGCATATCAACACTTGTTGGTTATTTAATGCCAAATCCTGTTTATTAAACAAGGCAGAGCTCATTTGTTTGTACACAGTTAAAAGGATTCCGGACTTTCTATTTTACACTAATCATCATCATCATCATCATGTCGTGCCGTTAGCACGGATATCCCTGACACTCTCTCGCCACTTCTCCCTATCGTTCATCGCCTTTGGCAGGTCTTCAGGGCTACATCCCGTATCCTCACATAGCTGCTGAATGTATGTTCGAGCTGGTCGACCTGCTTTTGCCCGGCCATATGCGGGGGTCCATAGGAGTACATCACTTATGAGCTCGTCCCTGCTTCTCCAGCAGTGTCCTGCATGTCTGGTTCAACTAGCTTGGATAGTTTTCGTGATGGGAGGCAGGTGGCCGTATAGTTCGTGCCTTGTGGGGTGTTGCCGCCAGGACTTGTTCAATATTGCTCGCAGCATTCTTGTGTAATTGCCGACTATCTTCTTTTCTAGCCGCTTAGTTAGCGTCCAAGTAGTGCATCCATATAGCAGTATCGATACGACCGCTGCCTGGAAGAAACTGCGTTTCATTTTATCGGTCAGGTCTGATTTCCATATGATCGATAGTCTATCGATAGCTGTCCATGCCTTCGTTAGCCGCGTGTCGATGTCCTTTTCGGTTGATGAGACGCTGCTTCCTTTTTTGCACACAGTTAACAGATGCATAGTTTCAAATATTGCTGTATAACAATAACAATTTAATCTAACAAGTCATTTGTTTGGATAGATTTAAATCGATATACATATACAATTTGTAAATAAATAATGTGTAGGTAATCTTATTTTTAAATGAGTTAGAGCTAATTTGTTTACACACAATTATGTATTGCTATCGTTTATACACAGTTAAATGGTTTCAAGTAATGCTATTTAACATTAATAAATCTATTTAATATTAATCATTTGTTTGCACGCAGTGAAGTGGTTACAAGTATTACTATTTAAAACTAATAATTCTGCTCAACACAATTAATTTTCACAATGTAACCCATTTGCTGTGATGGTTGATAGTATTAATTATTTTATTTTCTGGTTTGGTCGGGACGCGAGTCTTTCAGTTAGCTGTTAAGTTAACTAAAATCTTTGAGCGTAAATGTAAGTCATACTGGAAAGTTCAAGCGAGTACACCAACGATCAGGACAGGAAGACTAATTGTAAACAAAATGGATTCATGTCTTGTCACAAGTTTGATTGGGGAAATGAAAACACGATAAATATTTGGGGACACGTGTCAGATGACGCAATAACTTAACCAGATGACATCACACTCATTATATCCTGAATTTAGGTATGTAAAAATTAGCGAGTTTTGTCAGTTGTCAGAAGTTGGCGTTCAGAGTGTTCGGTCGGGGCTGAGGTGTCTCACTGTGTCTCTGTTCATAACCCTAACGTATTCTCTCTCTCTCTCGTGTTACTGTATGCAGTCTGACCGTCGAACATTATTTCTAGATAAGTAAAGCGACAATTTTCTATAAAAACATTCGATATATTACTGTTACACCAATACGTTCCCATAAATGACTGTTAATTGTTGACAAAGAGTTCTTCTTGTCTTTGAGTTGCCAACACCCAGGCAACTTTGTTCCAACGGATCACCCCGACCGTCAGAAGAAGTTCCGGATGAATTGTATCATTCCCTATTTGTGGATCTTTCAAACACAGCGTGGGCACAGAGAACATTGATAACCAAACTACCTGGAATCATATTTGATGCCTTTACCAAGATAAGACCAAAGTAAAAATACCGTGACAACTACAGTACCGCATTTGGCGCCGTTACCAGGATAAGACATTATTATTATTACATTTGGTACAACAAATGTCGTTCCCAATAATATTACACTTAGCGCACGAGTCGACTCTGAAAATCCAAGACCAAAAAGATAGTTTTATACACAGTCAAAAGGTACCAAGTATTGTTAAGTAATATAACAATTCAATTTAACATCAGTTAAATTTCACACAGTTAAATGGGTAAACAGCTCAATTTGATCCATAGATGAGACTCTAATAGGTACAACTAATCCAACTCAGAGTGAACCTGGGAGTAATGGCAATGAAGGGGTACTTCATATTCCCCCAAACTCCAAGACTGGAGCTACACCATCGAAAAGTTAAGTGTCATATCTAAGGCACTTATTGGAGAGAGTAGTCTCACCCCTCAGCAGAAATGCAGTCGGTATATTCTACAGCCCCAGCCGACTGGACTAATTTAAAATTAATGATAAAACATATACACACACACGTATACTTACTCATGAATACATCCTCAATTTGACGTTTTTTAACATGGTTTCTTTCTATTTTTAAAAAAAATCAATGAACAATTTTTTGTTGGCTGAAATAGTATTTTTATCAACCTTCTTGCAGACCGGCAACGTTAGACTTATTGTAAATAAGATCACCTATCAAAAGTTAAATAAAATTTTCTCAAAAATAAGATATATTTACCAACAAAAAGTGAGTTTCTCACTTTACAAAACCAACTCTTCATTTTTTCCTCTCAAATCTTTCTCTATTATTTTAAGGTTAAATTCAATGAATTTTGTTGGGTTTTCTCCCCTTGATTCGTCAAATTTTCAAATAAAAATAGAAATAACTTAGATACCGATTTATCCCGGAGTGCTATTTATGTTTTAAATTCGCGTAATTATTAATTATGTATTCTATTGAATTTCTGCACAGTTAGTGTAGATATGGTTTCAAACTTTAGTTTCTCTATTTAATGGCGTATCAACCTTCGTAGGTTATCAAATGTTAAAGCGATCTTTGTAGAAGAGCAGTTATGGAACTGTTTATCTATTCTTACTTGTATAACTAATGCAATCAGACTCGATTTAGTTTACACTCCCAGTTATAATAATTATTATTATTTACTCTTTTAGAGATTTTCACATCAGTGTTAGCTGATAGTTATTATTATTATTATTTTATTGACCTAATGAGTAGAGTGTTCGCCAATGGTCCAGGAGACCGGGGTTTAATCCCAGGTCGAGTCATACCAAAGACTAAAAAAAAAAATGGTACTTGATGCCGTCTAGCTTAGCACTCATTACTATAAGGTACGTATCAAGGGTAAAGTGGAGCAATTCAGGGAATGGGGTAGCGCCCTCCCCTACACCTCGGTGTTGTAGCTCTTGAAAAGAGAGCCTTCGGATCACCCTCGACTAAAGTCGCCAACTTTACCTACTTTTACTTATTTTTTAATGAGGTTTAAGCATTTCAATGAGCTTATAGATAACAGAATTAAGCTTATGTTTGGCGAAAACCAAGTGAGAAAGACTCATATTGAAGAACTATCAAGGAGGTGTTACAGGGAGGATTTTCGTCCTCCTCTTCTCGAACGTATCAAGGTGAGATCAGATTTGGACGGACAGAATAGAGTGTAGCAGTTTTTTTTTTTTCTGAGGTAGGAACTCGACTAGAATTCGGTGGATACTACAACTCAGACGCATATTGTACAATGGAATAATTTTATTTCAAAGGTGGCTTTGAATTTAGATATTCCTTGTACCGAGAGGAGTAGAAACTCAAAATTATGATCTTACGTCGTAGATCACTTGCTGGATCTTAAAGAGAATATCGCGGTGTTTGTGAATAGTTCTGTATTCTAAGTATAAGTATAAGTGAATTCAATGTGGCTGGCGAGCAGAAGAGTTAGGTGTTTTAGAACTTCGTATGATCAAAAATATATGTCTTCTAAAGATAAATTTGATAAATTCTACTTCCCAACTCGACTAGACGTGAAAATTGACGAACGAATTATGACTCCTTCTTGCAGATAAGACCCTGCATTTTAGATTTACTAGCAAATCGTTAGACTCTGCTAACTTGTGCCTTAAAAGGTTAGATTCAAGGGCTAGGCTTTTGCTTAGGCTGATCTCTTACGGTTATTCGATTTCCTCTAATCTGGTCTCCGTGTTTCGTACAGATAGTCTAAAGGCCTTGTAGGCTCTGCCTCAGATATTCCAATCGTTTCGTATGTCAGCTTTAGGCCCAATATTGTTTTCGGGAAAATTCTTTGATGTTTTGCACTGCAGTGCTGAAAATCTGAGAAATACGAGGGAGGCCCAAAATGTCAGGAGTAACTTTTTAGGAGTGAAAAAGAAGTTAAAACTCCCTAAAGAGTCCAAATATGTTAATTCTTATGTTTTTGGTCATAAAAAGCAGAAGCATGAAGGTTCTAGCTTTAATCAAAGAAGAGGAAAGAGTGAACAGACAAGTTTTAAGTAGTCTAGGTTTCTGAAATCGTTGGGGTTTCGTCCCCAACAACAGTAGTCAAATTAATTTCTTAACCGGCCAGAGGATGACTAGTAGGTTACTTGGAGGATTGGATGAAGATGACTTTCGACCGTTGGATTGAGAGCATAGTCTGGTTTGCCTCAATACCGAAACAAAACTGTGTTAAAAGGACCGTATTCAGTTCATCTTGTCAGAACGGCGGTATTTCAGACGAAATAAAAAACTTGTTAGTAAATCAGGCGATAGAATTTTCAAAAAGCTGCTGAGGGGCAGGGGTGTTAAAACACTTTCATTTTAGTTCCCAAGAAAGACGGAGGGTTCCGCTCTATTCTAAACCTGAGCGAGATAAATACTCATTTAGTGGTTCCTCATTTCAAGATGGAGACTTTCATGATTATTCGTCAAGCCTTGAGGAAAGGCAACTGGGTAATTATGGTAAATCTGAAGGATTCTTACTTCCAGGTTCCTATTTTCTCAGGTCACGAGTGATTTCTACGGTTCCTCTTTCAGAGGAGATATTACCAGTTCAAGCCATGCCCTTTCGGCTGACAATTGCCCTCAGGGTATTTAAGAAGATGATGTCGGCACTTGGGGGATTTTGAAGGTCCCGTCGAGTACATATTTTCATGTACCAAGACGACTGGATAGTCAGAAATCAGGGTCAGCACATTCTCAGTCAACAAGTTGTTTTGATGCAGGACCTCCTTCAGGATTCGAGATTGTTCATAAATTGTCAGAAATCTCGCTTGATTCCATCACAAGAGATCAAGTACCTGGGAGCTCTTCATTTTGGAGGTAGGAATGATTTATTCACCAGAGGAGAGATTCCAGAACCTTGTACATTATATAGATTACATTTTAGAGGCAAAGTTCTGGAGAACTCACTTGTTTTTCAGACTTATAGGTTTAATGACTGCATGTATTGATCTGATTCCCCGCGCTCGTTTACACATAAGACCAGTCCAATTTTATCTTCGGTCATGGTGGATCCCTCGAAGAGAAAATATAAAAAGATGATCCTCGTCAAATATTTATTTGCAAAACAACTAAGACGAACACCAGGGAAGGAACCATATCTACTGGCTACAGCTAAAAGCAGTCAATCTGGCGCTTACTCAGCTACTATCTCAGGTCGGAGGGTAAAGGGTTCTTCTCTGGTGTGACAATTCCACAGTAGTGGCATACATCAACAAAGAACGGGGTACAAAGGTCCTTCAGTTGACATGGGAAGTGTTCCAATGCGTAGCAGATTACAACATTTCTCTCTGTGCAGCTCACATTCCTTGAAAGAAGAATATTTTGGCAGACAATCTATCAAGGAGTCAAGTGGGAGCTCGGTTGACTGAATGGAGCTGGCACCGGAGAATGGTGGATTTAATTTTTCAAAGGTTCGGTCATCCAGATATAGACCTCTTCGCCACTCCGGTGAACAAAAAGTTGGAGGGGTTTTGCTCCCCGTTTTCCAGTGGATGCTGCTTATGCTTCAGTTGCATTGAGCATAAATTGGCCTAGACCTGCAAATAGTCTTTCAAAGAAAATTACCAATAACATCAAAAATGCTAACTCAGTAACGAGGTCAATAGTGCACTAAGATCCATCAAGTCTAAAGCTTGTAACATGGGAAATATCCAGCATAGCCCAGAAAATATCTCTTTCTGGAAAGGTTCAAAGTTACATCTAGAATAGCAAAAATCTTTCAACACGAGGGGAATGTATGAAGCGAGCCAATAAAGATACGGGAACTGACGTATTGAACGGGATATCAACCCGTATTCTGCCTCTATAAAGTACGTTGCAGGTTTTCTGATTTTCTTCTATCGAATTTGGTAAAATGAATTTTTAATTCAAATTCTTTCAGTGAGACCACTTCTCCCTAGCTGGGGCGTACCTTTTGTTCTAAGGGCTCTATCTAATCAACTCTTTGAACCCTTAGATTTTGCGGAATTAAAGTTTTTATCTGGGAATACTGTCTTCTTCGTGGCCTTGGTTTCTGCTGCTAGAGTTAGTGAGCTGAATGCTTTATCCATCAGGGAATCTATTCTTGACAGGAAGTACAACTTTTACCGAACTTTTCTGACCAAGACTCAGTGTTTGAAGAAAGCTTAGTTGCCTTGATTTATTCCAGATTTTATCAAATTTACGGATGACTCTGAGCACCTGCTTCTATATCCTTGTTGTTTGAAAGCCTACTTGAAAAGAACGGAACGGGATGATAAAGCGCTTTTCATTACTCACGCCCATGATACTTGGCTCTAAGCTTCATCTTGGGCTTTGTTTAATGGAATTTCACTGTGAGACATCCTCCAAGTGAATTATTGATCTTCAAAAGACACACTTGGATCTTCTTATCTAAGAGATGCTTGGTGTGAAGGAAATTCTGCAAAAGCATCCATTTTAGGGGACAGGTGGAATTGCAAAGATTAAGTATGTTCTTTTTATTCCTTTTGTTTTTCCTGGTTTCCAGAGTTCTACTCCAAATTCTATTTCTTGGTAAGTATACTTACCTGTAAGTATAAATATTGATATAAACTGAAGATTTTAAAAGTAAAAATCCTATTTATGAGATAACTATACTTACCTGTATACTTCCCTCACTCGTCTCCTCTTTGAGGTTCCTATTGTTAAGGGCGCTGAAGAGTTTCTCGTTTAAAAAGAGGGATATGTCTCTTAATTTACAGAGAACTACCAGGGACAAGGGAGATAGTCAATTAAAAAATAAAATAAAATGGAATAATGATAATATTAATTCGGACGTTGAATTAAATCGAGTATGATTGCATTAGTTATAAAAAAGTAAGTATAGGTATCTCATAAACAAGGGTTTTACCTTAAAAACCCTCAATTTAACACATAGCTGAATGAATAAAAGGGCTCATACCTTTTCCAATGGTATTAATCCGAAAATGAATGTTGTAGTACGACTGGAGTTTGATCTTACTTACGACGATGTCGCATTCCAGCACGTTAGACACTACGCCATGGAGACTACCTCCCTGGATATAAATATCTTACAATAAAATTAATTTTAAATATACTTATTAAGATATAATATACATAACATAATTCATCGACAATAGCTTTTGAGATAAGTATAATGAACAGAAATGGGTTCACTTTCATGCCTGTTTATATTGATAAAACAATCAAAGGGTCCCGACAAACAACCAAGATCGTCGTTTTAAATAACTGGTTTATGGGTGGTTCTCTTCGTTGTTAATAGTTCTTTTCTTTTTGCCACTTAAAAAAATTTAAATCATTTCTCCATTTTCTTTTTTTAGATTACAGAAAGTTACCCATTGATGTATCTCAAGGAGTCTTTGGTTTTTGTGGAGTGGAAATAATGTCTAACTGTGACGGACTTCCGTGCGAAGACATCTGCTTTTTCCACCCAGACTGCAACCGATACGCAAAAGTGGCTAATGTGTGTGTCAATATTAAAAATACTACACAGACAGACAACTGCATTATAAAATTAAGTTCACCGTTAAAATTGTACAGTTTGAATGCATTTTGTTAAAATTTTGAAAAATGAGAAATTTTCAAACATAATTCCTTGGGTTTTAAATTTGGTCTTTAAAAAATCTGTTTCCTTCCCCCCATCTCTCTCTCTCTTTTTCCTATATATATATATATGTATCAAGCCACCGTAAGAGCTTAAAAACACAGAAAAATATGTATATAAGGGAAACAGAAGGTTCCTGCAAACGGGAGTTACACACACGCACGCAAAACATCATTTAACAGTAAAAAAATATGAACGCAACATAACATATTTCTAGATGAATACAGAACCTCAAAAAATTAAACCAAAATATACTAAAATAACATTAAAATTAAGATAAGTAGTACCAACAACACCTCAAAACACTCATATTTACCAACCAGAGAAAACAGCCATAATCTCCTTCCCATAACAAAATAAACGACTAAATAAATGAGCTGAACTCATATCCAAATACAGACATGGAAATAATTCCAACTAAGCCATCTGAAAACTAATGACTCCAAAGATTAAAAAATAAGTAAAAATAAATAAAAACTGAAAATGAGATACGATAAATAAATAAATAAACAGCAAGTTTTGACTTAGTAAAAGTTCAACGGTCACTTTTTATTAAAAAACAAAAAAACCTGTTCGGCTTACAACTTTATCCGTTACTTTATCTGCCATTTGATGCTTGGATTGTCTTATAATTGATACTATTGTTAATTTTACTGCCGTTGGTTTTCTTACAAAAACCGGTGAACGCTTCTTACTGATGTCATCAAGTTTATTTTAAGAAACACCGCGTTACGTGTCGCCTGTTTTAACCAGCAGCGTAAACTAAATAGGGCTTGTATATAAGTTCCCTTTATCAATTTCCGGTTAGGGTCTCATGGTCAGCATAAAATGGAATTAAAAAAAACCCACCTAACTACTCCATGGCTGGATATTGTGGTTGTAGTTAAATTGATATAACAAAAAATAACGATGCAAAAATCAGGCACAACTAACTGGTCAATTTAGCAATAGTTACACTCCCATCAAATTATCATAGATTATTAATTGAATGTGTAGATCGATAGTAATTTTACAGCAACCGTTTTCCAGATGCTGTGAATATTCAAATTTGAGTTTTCCACCATGTAAAAAATAATTATGTAGTTTATGTTTTAGCTGTTTCAGCATGAAGCACAAGGATGTCTTTAATTTTATTTTACTTGTCTTGAAGTAACCTCAAACAGTATTTGCATTGGCTAGGTATTCTTATTTTATTGTAGACAAACATTTCAATAAATTTATTGAAAATTTATAGAAATTTTCTTTCTTTATTATTTTCTGTCTCTTGCTCATTTGTTTTCACCTTCGGAGGTGGATTGTTCTCTTGAAGCTGGTTTAAACTAAGGTGTTAGCATTTTAAGACTTTTCAGTTTAAAGGGATTCTTTTTTAAGTAATGATAGTTATATATTACTACATAGGGACATCAGAATTTTTAGAGGTGATCAGTTGAGACATGGCAAAAAGGTTGGGAACCTCTGGTGTAGGGGATTAATTAGTAAGGTATATGCGACAGATATTGGAAATGTTTGAATATTTGTTGCAAATACAAGGTCTGTATGTACAGCAATGAGCTCACTTCCTTCAGCATGTTGCTTACAGCAGCAGAGACCACAGATGCAATCAGTTCCAATTCCGGCATCGCGACAACTTTTCGCTTTAACTATGTCTTCACCAATCAATCCGATGTAGGTACATCGGTCACAGGCCTTGTTTCTAGCATCCAGGAAGTGGTGCAGTTCAAAATTCAAAATCTTACCAAAATTTTCTGATTTGAAACATCTGGGTATCCAAATCTTTTCCAGATTCTTCAAGTCCTTCACCTAACTTTCCCACCTTGGCTTCAATTCATTGGGTAATGGTTCATCCCAGTTCATTCCTCTTTGGCGCATTTCCCATAGAATTCTTTTCCCAATAGAGTGAATAGAGACAAAACCTCCTGGGAATCATATATAGCAGCAACCATTGAGAGGATTCCCCATCGGGTGGTTGGTTTGTTCATAAGTTACGTCCTGAATGAGAATATGTCAGAATTCCACTCTTCTCCAAGTACTCTCTGCGTAGGAAGAATATCTATGTTGAAGTCTACATTCCTTATTTCAGTGGAAGGTTCTGCGATATCAATAGATACAAGCACCTCTCGGCTATTAGAGACAAATTTATGGAGGTGAAGATTTCCTTGGGCACATATAGCTTGGGTTTCCTTCACTAGTTTGTTGACTTCCTCGACAGACTCAACACTTATGAGGCCATCGTCAACACAGAATGCTTCTGGATGAAATTGGCTGCTGCCGGGTATTCTGTTTTAGCTTGGAAACCTAGACATTTCATGCCATAATTGGCACAGCCTGAGGATGCTGCTGTTCCAAAGAGATGCACTTTCATGCAGTATTCCCCAGGCTCAGAATCTGTTACCGTCTTAACACCAAAGGAACCGTAAATAGTCTCGATCCTCCTTACTGAAATGGAATTGGTGGAATATTTTCTCCATATCACACATGATGGCAACTTGATGCTTACGGAATCAGCATAGTACCCCAGTAAGTCCAGTTGTTAGATCAGGTCCAGTAAGGAGATAATCATTTTGGGAAGTACCCTGGTACCTGGAGGATGCGTCGAATACTACCCTGATCTTTTCCAGTTTCCTTGCGTGGTATACTCCTTGGTGAGGAATATACCTCATTACCCGTTTTTGGTCGTCCATTTATGTTTACCACATCTCTATCTTTGAGGATACACTCTATGAATTTATATATATCTTCTTAAATTTAGGATTTCTCTCCATTTTCCTTTTTAATTGTTTAAGTCAAATGATCGCAAGTTTCCTATCATCTGGAAGGATTGGTTGAACTTTAAATGGGCGTGGCATTTCAATGTGACCCAACACATTTTTAGGGGTATTTGCCTTTAGAGTATTCAGAAACTGAATATCATCCTGAGATAAACTCCACTCATCAGGTTCCATACCTGAAAAGTCAGCTTCAAGTGCTTTGATGCAGGTTAATGGCGTTACGGATGGAAGTTCCTGGACGGATATTCAGCGACAGAGACCAGTGACACTTGAGTTTACACTGTCTATCATATTTCCCACAATGCTCCACTTCAGATCAGTTATGATCGCATAGAGCTCTTAATCTGCTCTCGTGATGACTTTCTGTGGAGCTAGTGGTCTTGAGCAATCATATCCAATCAACAGTTCTACGTTGCAATCCATTTGGGAGGGCATCTCTTGTGTGATTTTGGCAAGGTGTTTCCACTTAGCTGTTTTGCTCGTAGGGATATGTGAGCGTTCAAGTGGTATGAATTCTCTCGTGTAAGCAGAGGGTAGATCAATGCAGATATTTGAGGAGAATCCTCTTACTCTTAGTACGGGGATTCTGTTGCTTTGTATAGCAGAATTCCTTTCCATCAGGGTAGAAAGACTCAGCCTAAAGGGCTTCATTTTTGCCTGTAGTTCTCGACAGACCTCCTAGTCAGCAAAGGTATGTTTGCTTTGTATATCCAGTAAAGCATATACCAGGGTTTCCGAAGTGGAAATGCTAGGTGATAAGATCCATACTGGGACTATCATGGAAATGCTCTCACTACCACCTCTATTCATGGGACATGAGAGCGATGAAATACGTCCTTCACTCTTCAATTCACCTTGCCCAAAAGGATCGGTTGTTAAGAGACGCTTTTCGTGAAATGGGGTTGGATGCTTTTTACACACACTACATGTGGCGTTTTTCTCGCAGTCTTTTGAATAGTGTCCCTTTCTAAAACATGCAAGAGACAATTTGTTGACCAACACAAACTCTCATCTCTTTGGCAGAATTCTCTGCTAGCCTTTGGCATTTGTGCAAGGAGTTACTTTCTCCACAACATGTGCATCTGAAATTTGGATAAGGTGGTTGTTCAGGATCTGTACGACTGTTAGTAGAGGCAATATTAGTGGCGAAGGTATCTGGCTTTAGGCGTTTTATTTCTCCAAATGGCTTTTCCTTCGAGTACTTTATTGCGAGGATTTATGACACTGGATTGCATACTATTCGTGCTTCCTTATATATAAATTCACTGAATTCACTGAAGCCAGCATAACCTCAAGTTTGGTCTAACCGTTCCGTTGCACATCTATTCCATGTGGACATTAACCAATCTGGTTGTTTTGACAGCACCTTTTGGTTATTTTCGCAGTCGTTTAGTATTTCTAATCCTTTGATGTGGGGCATAGTTTCGTTGCATGATGATAAGAAGATGCCAAAGTTTGATGTTCACCTTGTGACCAATTCTCAGCCACTTGTGGAGTTTTTGCCTGAAACACGCTGTAATATAAAGGGATCTTCATATCTCGAGTTGAACTTGTCCCAAACTTGACTATATGCTTCATTTTCTCTTTTTTTAGAGCTGCCTCTTCACCGATATACCTTTGCAGATAGAACAGCCTGTATGTGGAATTTAGGTATCTTCTTTTGATTATAGACTTGAAGCTGCTCCTCCGCTCAACGAAACGTAATGGATCACTATAAAACACTGAAGGTTCTGGGGCTAGAAGTCGTGAAAGAGACATGGAATTTTGTTGCGTAGAATCTTCCAATTTTGCGGATAGTTTTTTCTAGTTCCTTGTGCTTGCAAAAGGGAAAATTTGATCCCTTGCCTTGTACCCGACAGAATTACATTTGCTTGCTTCATGTGGGGTCTCTATCGAATATGCTTTCTGTTTAGCCTCGATGACCTTAATATCTCGTTGGCTTTCCAGGTCTCTGAGCTGCTAACGATGAGCTTGCAATTCGATCTCTGCTTTCTTTGCAGCCAATTCTGCAACTACTTCTACTCTCTTTTTACTGAGACACTTTGTGTTTCAGAGTGATAACCAGATCGTTAGTAGCGCATAGTGACTCTTGAGACTGTGGATTTATATATGGACCTTGGGTAGTCACAGTCTTGCAGCTCGCGTAGCCAATGTCTTTCTGCTTCCGCATCAAACCCTTTCTCATTTTCTGTGAGGCGTAGTCTCATCAATTTCATCAATTCTGCAGTCACTACCGTACATGCGTCCATCTTTCAGCGAGTTTTCTGATATGGTATCATCTTTTTCTGCAATCGTGAATACATATCTCCCACCTCTGACTCAAGTCTTTGAGCTGCGTTCATCATATTGCCAAAGTCGTTTTCGGAGAACTCGCATTTTAATTTTGTGCGAACCTTCTTAACACATGCCTTCCATTTTCCATAGGCAACTGTGAATTTCTCTTCCCATTCTCCACCTCTAACTCTAACAGCTCCGTCATTTTTTGTGTTGGATGTTTTTCCCGACAGGATTTTCAAGCTTTAGGCCTTGATTTAGTTGCAACGCATGTTGCGTTTTCTTTCTCTACAATGGAGTCTAAAACTCCTGGAACGTTTCCCAGAAAATTGGTCTGTTCAGGCAACATCCTACTCTGTGATGAAATTCTACTTTGCACCGAAATTTTCCCTTTTTTTAACAGAATAATAATGACCGGTGGTACACTTCTTTCAATAAAACAAATAATGAACCGTGGTACAGATAGAACACAGTTTGTTTTTACGATAAAATTTTAAATATATCTTTGAGTTATATTTTGATAAAACAATCTTTATTCATTTAAGGGGAAAAGATTTCAGAAACTCTGACAATCTCTTAAACTTTTATTCACTCACAAGATACACGTGTGACTAATGGGCCTCATAGGACGTAGCTACGTTTCACTTGGTTACGTTTCACTTTTATTGCCACCGGTTTTCTTATAAAAAAACGGTGAACGTGTTGGAATTTGTAAATTCAGCAGTTAATGTCTGCTCGAATGCGATTGGCTTATTTTGAAGTTGTACCGTTCTAGCGCCGCCACTGGCTTCTATTTAAGAGAACAGCCAGTGAGCTGAGGCCTTTTATTTCCTCTTATCTTATTTTATCACCTCTTATCTTCTCTCTCTTTGTCTTTTGCTTTTTGTCTCTTTTATCAGTTTAGCTCTAAGCTAGTAGCTTTGACTTAAGGCCTATTAGCTGCTAAGGCTCTAAGCTTCTTGTTCCCTTTTTTGGGGTTCGAACTGTTGTAACAATGAGCCTACTGTAGGATCTTGGTGGTTTGGTTTGCTTTTCCCTATCTGAAGAAAGTTAAGTCTAAGGTCAGAAGGACAAATTTGGTAATAATCCTCTGTAGACTTCAACTAAAAGTACATATTCGAAGCGCAGAAGAAATTTCTTCTCGGCTCGGCCAGGAGGAAGCGGTGGTTCATACACGAGGCTTATACTAAAGAAATAGCCTCTTTCAACAAGTCAACCCAAGACAATGTGCTGAAGATTCTCGAAGCTATTTCAACCTATGAAGGAAGCGTCGCAGAAAGGATTAACCCGGAAAATTGGCTTGAAGAAAAGAACTATGAGATAAAATATCAGAGAATGGCATTTTATCATTATTTGCTATGAGCATAACACCGTAAGAGGTTGACGGTGTTGGATCTAGTAAGTCATTTGTAATTCCTTTCAATCCTTACTAATATTTATGCACGAATATTGTTTGAATATAAATTTCTGTTTTTGTCACTGAATGTGTTTCTACATTCATATGGAAAATATGCAATGTGGATGTGTGTATTAATGTCAAAAGGGCGTATGGTTTTATTTCCTTTGAAATAAATTACTTTTGAGGGAAACTATTGTTTTGCTATTAAGAAATATTGACTCACCTCTCTTTTCAGAAAATATAAGTATTAGCTCTCCCTTCCCCTTCGATTTCCCTTTTTTATGCTTCCCTCCCCCTCTCCCTAACTAAATATGGCTTACTACTAGATAATTTCTTGGCTAGGGAGAGGTAATTCAACTACTGTAAAAGCATTCAACTCTTAGTAATTTAGGTAAAATTGTACTGAGAAAGCGACTTGGATACGATTACTTTTGTTAATTTTTCGTATGTTGGCCGTTCCAATTTTAAAACCTAAAAAACGCTTCTTACTGATGTCATCAAGTTTATTTTAATAAACACCGTGTAACGTGTCACCTGTATAGAATACACATTTTTAGCCTTAAAATAATCAACTCCAAGAACATTCTAGAAATTTCGGATTAAAATTGCATTAACATTGAAGTTACACTTTTATATTTTTCAACCAATCATCTAAAAATACAAAATAAGAACATTCTAGAAAATTTGGCTCAGAAAATAATTAACAGAAAAATATTTAGGCTCCAAAATAAATAAGTAATTATATGAATCTGAAGAAATGTCTGCGTGCTTGAATTTTAGGACCCGCAATAAAACTGAGCAAAATCCTATTCCTGATCCACTTTAGTTACCCAAACAAGTATAAATAACGAAGAATTTAATTAACTAAGGCATCTCACTACCAGAGGCAAAGACGACGGACAGCAGAAGGCATCGAGCGAAGAACCATGCGACATTCTTTTGACAACTATCGGAACGCGACGCGTTGTCGCCAAAGGTCATAAAAAAGGCACGTGTGGACTGAAGAAAACAAAAGGCCTATACTTTCGGTCCCTCACACACATAAACAATAATGTAAGTAAAGTCAATTTTTTATCCTCTTAACTTCGGCCAACTATGGACACATTGATTCAGTAGACTTTCACATGTACACACGTAAACACGGGCGAACAATCATATTTTTATTCAACTGGCCTTAGCTGTATTTTCTAGATACACACACACACGCACATAAAATGAACATTGTATTTTAATCATTTTTATCCTGTTTGTTATTATTATTAAATTGCTTTTTTCTTAATGTTTGTTGTTGCCACACTCCATTTATTTACGTGCTTGTAAAATTTGTGTTGTAATTGGGGAAACTAAACCTGAAAGTAACTCTCGTAAACTACGGAAGGTACTTAGTCCTCCACGCCTGACCTAACAAGCTGCGTAAACTAAATAGGGCTTGTATATAAGTTTCCTTTATCAATTTCCGGTTAGGGTCTCATAGTCCGCAGCAACCAATGGTCAGATTAGTACGGCAGTAACAATTTTCAGCATATAAACGAAGATAAATATTATATGACCGAAAGAGATCTTTCTAATCTATCATACACACAAAATAATGATTGCAACTAGCGCAGGGAGCATTCACCAGATGTTATCGATGCTGAGACTTTCTTCAAAATGTCAAAAAATAAAAATAATTAAAAGTAATTTTTCGGCTTATCCATGATCTTCGCGGTAAAAACAAAAAACCCCAATCTGATCCGATCAGAAGAGAAAAACGATATAAAAGACAAATTTCTCGACAGCTGGGCCAGATTTAAAGAAGGTAAACGACAGTCCGCAAACCAGAACTCCGAGAGAGAGAGAGAGACGAAAACACACATCACCCACATTGACTTTCCTCTTTTCCGCTTTGAAGCGACTAAACTGTAAATCACCAAACACCCCTCTCCTCTCTGCACTCGTAACATCTGATTGATCACATGCTCGTAAGTCCAACAATCCTACCGCTATTAAGCACAGGACATTTTTTCTACTTTTTTATTCCATATCAACACGTTTTTACAAACCCAGCTATTTCAACTTTTAACTCATTTGTTTCCAATACAATTATTAAAATTTTTACGTGACTGCGTGTTCTTTTTTTGCAACTGTGTTTATTTCTTTCCTTGCAACCATACGCTGATATAACATGAATAAAAATTTGAGACTAGCTTTTCCCTTTTGTTTCCACTTTAACCGTTGCTTTTCTTACTTACTCTGAATATTTCAGCTTTTTTTTGTCAAAAGAGTTCTAGTTAAATTCATATCTATCTATCTATCTATCTATCTCATTCCGTTAATTGCTGTTTCATTCTGTTCATATCTGTTTAAGGTACCTCGACTGCTAGACTAGCAAAGTATTACTAGTGAGTTTAGGTCTGAGTCTTTCTGAGTGCCCCATATATTTGGCCTTGTGCCTCAACAAAGCAAAGCTTAATAAATAACTATTTAATTCTGTTCATATTTATCTTTCTCTGTGTATTCATATTGTTATGACCGTTTATTAGGGGTCAATAAATAACTAAACACGGAGATATGAGGTGCTACACAAATGTATCCAAGTCTCTGGGGAGGGTTTCCCTGGTTCTAAGTACACGAAGACTGGCAAGGTGCTTACTACAGCTGCTGCTGATGCTCTCTGCTCTACCAGCTTAGTTCTTGATTCATATTCTCTTTGGGTAAGTTCATTATTCTGGCCATAGGTGAGTCACCTACAACACATATCTATGTTAAAAGAAATTTACAAGAATAAAATTTACAATAAAAAAGAATTTAGAGTACAAAAATTTGATATAAAGAAAATGACACAAGAGGCAAATTTAGTATTTAATTGGGTATGTTTTTAGGGGGCTTTAGCGAGTAATTTTAAACGGTAAGTTCCGCAGCTTTCTAGTTTGGATACTGATTTAAAAAGATAACAGACAATAAAGTTTTTAAAAGGGAATTTTATACAAAAGAAACAAGAAAGAAAGGGATAGAAAAGATAGTGTTGCAAATTTTAATGTAATTTGCGGAAATGTATCTGAGAGAGTGCCCAGAAAACAAAGTTCTTTGAATTTGAGTATTTTTTCTTTTCAATTTTTCGAAATGTTTCAGTTTTCATTTAATTTTGAATTTTCTGAAAGGTTGTTTTTTTTCCAGCAGAGTTCACGGGTTGAATTCTATGTTTCGGTTGATTTTAATTGAGTTTTAAATTTTCTTTTAATTTCAATTGAGTTTTCTGTAAGTTATCTTTTCAGCAGAGTTCTCGGGTTGAATTTTCTTTCAGTTGGTTTTAGTTCGTAGAATTTTGGTAGTTGACTTTCGTTTGATTTTAGTTTTATATCTCGGGAAGCTTCTTGCCTATTAGAATTCTTATCGGCTATTCAAGAAGCGAGTGACGAAATCTTTCTGCTGTTTTTTTTCCCGCCTTAACAGTCTAGTCCCCAAGTTTGTACTAAGGGCCCAATAGTAGTTTTCGATAAAGAGTGGGAGTTAGCTTTTTGGTGCCGTAATGTCTGGGATTACTTCTCCCTTTTCCACTCTGGCCAAATCAAATGCCGCACGTGGTCGGTTTGTTTCCTTGTTAGAAATAAATTTTTATATATTTCCAACAACAGTAAAAATGCATTTTTATTGCATCGTGAATATATATATATATATATATATATATATATATATATATATATAAATTTCTATTTATTTACTTTTTAGTATTGATCATCAGCAGGCCTTTTTTCTCTTTCTTGAATTCACCTTTCTTTTTAAGCATAGTGAAGGTTAAACAGTTGTTTTAATTAAGTTTAAGTTGTCAGGTTCCGGCAAGAGGGGATGATAATCATGAGTTAGAGTCAACTCTAATGGATAAAGATGTTTTATCGAGTGTTTATGTGTTAATCCTTCCCCTTTTTTCATGCTAACTGAAGGTATTTTGTTGTCTTCTCAATGGAAAAGTTTGACTACTCTCCCAAGTTGCCAATAAGGTCTGGGCTTGACAGGATTTTTACCAGAACTACATCATCAGTTTTAATTTTCTCCGAATAGTTGGTTTCATGCAAGTCTTTGCAGTTTTCTCTTAAGCTGAGCAGGTATTCCTCATACCATATTTCTCGGAACTTTAACAACATTTCACCACGAATTTAAAATACTTGTAAAGAATACTCCACAAAAATAAACAAAAAACAAAATACCCCAAAACAGATTAATTCTACTTTTACATTGAGTTACCAAAAATCTTATTTCACTATTTTCCCAGAATATTGTAGGAAAAATTTATTACCAAAATTTTTATCAAAATTGAATAAATATTCCGCTCGCAATTTTTGAGCTTTGATTGGTATTTGATGTGACAGAAGATTTTGAAATTGAACGAAAGAACTTAAAGATTTTTTAAGTAAAAAAATTGTCGGATAATGTATTTTAAAGGATACTTTTTGAGGGGAGAAGAAGTGTTTTAATTTAAATGCCGCTTAAGTGAATTTTGAGGAAGAGTTTAGTGGAAAATAAAATTGCCAGTTTCATTTGATCATTTTCTTTTTGATTCTATGAAGATTTTAACAAAATAAACCTAAAGGAAGATTATTTTGTTACTGTTCCCATTTATTGGTTCGTCGTGTGATAAAACAATTTAAAAAAAACGACAACCTTTGTATTGTAATGACAATAAAAGACTGAAAAAAAAAACTATTGAACTCATACCTATAATAGTTGAAGTACCACTTGATACTCTATGATCCTTATTGTGTAATTATAGGATGTGTAGCCTTTAAAAATGTTTATCGTGCTATTTTGTTTAAGGAGAGTTTTCTGTTAGCAGATGAGACAACAAGTCATGATGAGAAGAATTAATTCACCAAAGTTAGCCGTCGCACCTCGCATGTTCCACTGGATGATTTTGTTTACCATCGTTTAGTTATTTTTTCTATTTTAGGAAAATTTATTTTGAGTTTTAGTCCTCAACATTATTTGATTCCAAGCATTCAAATTTATTTTGTGTTAGTTCTATTTGAATCTTTGATCGAGACCCTGAGGTAGAAGGCTGTGTCTATTCCTGTACTGGCAGAGGTTTTCTTGATATACTTCCTCATTTCTTCTCTCTAAGAATTTTTCTTCTTGACGAGTTGCCTTACCAAAGCGGAGAGTCCCCGTTGTGTAGTGGCTCATGTACTTGACGTCTAATATATTCCCCGGACATCCAGTCACACATACATAAGAAAGAAAAAGAAAGAAGTCCGCTGCCCCGATGGAGACACAGACTACTTTGACATTGTAGCAGGTGTGGCGCAAGGAGACACATTTGCCCCATACCTCTTTATCATCTGTCCAGGCTACGTACTTAGAACGTCTATTGATAGAATGAAAGATGAAGGTTTCAAGCTAGGAAAGGAAAGAAGTGGAACGGATCAGTATAAAACTGACTATTGACGATGTCCAAAATAATCATTAGATATGCAAAGGCTCAATATGGATATATGGAAATAAAGGAAATATCTAGTGGTAAAGAAAATAGAAGAGAAACAAAAATCAAGCAACTAAGAGTAGAATCAAAATCCCTCCGAAAACAATATAAAAAGCAAAACCTGATGAAAAGAAACCACTACGAGAACTTAGGGATATCATTCTAGATAAACTTAGGTCCACGGAGAGAGCAGAATGGCAGAGACGGAGAAGAAAATAAAAGGCAAAGAAAAGGATGGCTTTTTAACAGACCCTTATGCTTTCACAAAGAAAATATTCGGGAAAAACGAAGCAGTTTTCTGGAAAGTACTCCCGCAGAAATTGACTCTTTTCTCTATAATAATCTAAAAGATCCAAATAGACCTTATTGAAAATATACTCCTGATAAGCCTGGAAACTCCAACAACGGAGTTTGATTTAAAAGAACCAACCTGGGAGGAAACCATGCCGACATTACAACAACATGGTCAGCATCTGCACCTGGTCCGAATGGCGTGCCTTATAATGTTTATAAACGCTGTTCCCAACTCCTTCGTTTCCTTTGGAGGTTAGTAAAGATAATTTGGAAAAGAGGTAAAATAGTAGAACAAAGGAAATACTCTGAATATGGAATATGGATCCAAAAACAGGAAGGAGCGAGGAAAAGCAATTCAGATGCATTTCTCTATTAAGTACAGAAGGGAAAATATTTTTCAGCACATCGCATAGGAGATTAATATTGTTTTTACAAAATAACAATCATATTGATACGTCCGTACAGAAAGGGGGTGTTCCAGGCATTCCGGGATGTATGGAGCACACAGGAGTTGTCTCACAATCATTCAAAGACGCATAAGTAAATAAGGTAATCTGGCAGTATTATGGTTGGACCCCAAAAATGCTTTTGGATCTATTCCCCATAAGCTAGTGGAATTAACACTTAAATGCTACCTGATAGAATATCCAATTTAATCCTAGATTATTATGACACTTTCAAGATGAGAACAATAACGAAAGGATCAATTTTGGCGTAGCATCGTCTAGAAAGGGGCATCATAACAGGCTGTACAATCTCAGTAACTTTATTCACGCCAGCAATAAATCTATTAATCAAAACTGTAGAGTTGGAATGTAGAGGCCCTGTTACCAAATCTGGTGTGAGACAACCCCCCGATAAGGGCTTATATGGATGATATGACCATTACAACCACATCCACAATCGGTGCAAGATGGATTTTAAAAGGCATAGAAAAACTAGTCACATGGGCCAGAATGAGTTTCAACGCATCAAAGTCCCGGTCACTCGTTCTAAAGAAGGGTATTGCAATGGTAAAAGAGCGTTTTAAATTGTCTGGTGAAACTATGCCAACAATACCGAACAAACAAATTTAATCCAGGGAATAGAGAGATACAGTTCGTCAAGGCAGGCATAAAACCTAAGAAGACGATAAAGCCCAAACCAAACATCCTGTCACCTTCAATAGACTGGGAATTAAAAGTCGATGTAATAACAAGATTAATTTTCCTAGAGCACATAGTGAAAACATCCTTGCGCCTAGACTTAATATTCTTCTCGAATAGACTAAAAGACATTGTAATGTGGGAACTAACTGTCCCATGGGAAGAACATATTGAGGAGGCCCACGAAAGAAAAAAAATTGAAATATGACGAATTACTGGGCAATGTCAAAGTAATGGTGGGAAGGATTCATGCTTACCTGTAGAGGTAGGCGCAAGAGGTTTTACTGTAAGATCATTTTGTAAAGCTCTATCAGACATTGGCGTGATCGGAGCCACAAAAATTCGAGTAATTAAGTCAATATCCGATACAGTCGAAAGGACAGCAAAATGGCTACAGATAAAACGCACTAGCTCTTGGGAGAAGCAAAACTAAAGTCAGTTTTCCATTTAGGGGAATGAATTTGAAGTGTGAAGGTAAGGAGGGATATGATCAAAATCTGGACTGCAATACGGAAACATTGTATAGCCTTAATTTTCCCTCATTGTTCTTATAGCATTTCATCCCCTCTGTCTCGGTAACCCTTATCATCGTGCCTCTCTTTCTCTTTCTCTTTCTTTCTCTATCTTTCCTTCTTCATAACATAACCCACGAATATGGCGCTAAACAAAGAATCCAAACGAAGTCCTTACCAAGCCTAAAGAACCCGATCTATCCTACTATTTACACATAGCTGTATTCATGCCTTTTCTAAGAGGATTCTCGTGAAAACGAAACACAGCCTTGTCCAAGATTTAAACTCAGGTTGCCAATTCTATTTCTTGTGACGATATTTATCTCACTAATTTTCTGTATTTGATTAATAGTTCGTTTACCAATCGTTTGGTTCTTGTTGAAATAATCTTTTAAGAACTATATTTTATACTAGTTGTTATAGTAAAATACATCAAATCTCGTCTGATTCACCCACTTAACTCTCCACACACCTAAATACTAAAACACACAGAACACAGACCGACAGACATCGACACTGCAGAAGAAAATAACAGCTACCGGATGTTGACCCAACAACGGCCAGAGTCAAACTGAGAAAATCATGGCTTCTGCGCATACGCTCTGCGCAGAGTCTATTCACCTCCCCCCAATTTACAGCTATAAAAAAGGTGTATTTTTCAACTAATCATTTTTTTTTACAAATATAGTATTTTTTGGAGCCAATGTTTGAAGTCGGGAACATATAAATAGGGCAAGCGGAGGTCACACTGGCAGTTGAATCGCCAGCTGTCGCTGAGAGCGTCACCCGCCAACACCGTCAGACCAGATCAAAGCAACCACTCGCCGCCAATCAGATAAACGCCTTTCAGCCGGTAGATATTTCATTCGCTTGTTTATTTTATTTATTCAGTAAACAAAATAAACTAAATCTTCTTGTCAGTCTTATTTTTCTTGCAACCACACGCTGGTATATAACATAATTTTGCGCTTTAGTGTTAGATGTCTTATTTCTTTTTGCGATTGGAGGCTGTTTTTTGTCTCATGTATCCTTCCACTATTTTTCGTGCCTCTGGAAAGGAGAAATTTTGTGTATCTTTGATTGTCACAATCTCTTTCTCTTTTCTCCAAATTTCATAAACTCTAGCATAAGTTGGTTATTCACCATCACAATTTATACATCTACACAATTTGTTGCAATTATTTATGGGAAGGTCCGAGTCTCTCTGGCTGCAAATTGATTGTCCATAACACCGATCTTCGTAGTGTCGAAACTCCTGACAATTGTAACAACGAAGTAGATTTGAGATGAATCGTTCTACATTTTTAATACTGTAGCCAATCTTTTTTTTTTTGGTGGGGGTGGTTGGTGTGCCAAGGGTCATAATGTATGTATTTACCGCCCCCCCTCTTTGCACGAGCAGGATCCCATAGAAGGTAAATTTTTAAACAGAATTCAACAGGTTCGAATTCAGAGTCTTCCTTCTCCTAGACTAGTTGCTATACCAAGGTTAAAGTGCCCAGTCTCCCCTACTATTTATCAATATCTGGTTGGGAAATAATTGAATTCATACTTTTCTCAAGGATATCAGCGCTAAGTGAAATGCAAACAGCCTTTTCCAGGATGTGAGCTCGATTCCCCGTGTCCATTTACCACTCTATAAGCACTCCCTAAACGGTCATAATGTAGGTGTTTATTTCGATGATTTCAATGTTCTTTTTGATTGGCACTCTCCTTTTGTCAATGACTCTTTAGCTTTTTATTTCATTTTAATTTCTTCAATGATGTTCAAGGTGAGTACTCTTCTTTGGATCGCACCTCTCTGAAGTGTTCGATTTTTATAGCTTCTATTTTCATGCTGTAAAATGTGTTCATCTTTAGTAGAAATTCTACATATTTTTTTTCTTTTCCATTTCTGCTGAGATACTATGCACGGAAGGAGTCTCGCCGGAAGAGCGTGAGGATGCGAGAGTCTCGTGACTCATGCGCGGCGAGCGTTCTCGGGGAGCGGTTTTCTTCCTTTTTGGTTCGAGACGTGAAGAAGAGAAGACGGAGGGACAGCGAGGAAGGATTCGTGGTACCCTCGGGATGCAATAGCTGCTGAATTGAAAACGCAAATTTTCTCGTGCTGCACTGGTTTAAGAGAGAGTAGTTGTTTCCCCTTATATTTTCTTGTTTGGCTATTCAAGTTTATTGGGTAGCGGTTGTGTGTTTTTGTTATTCTCACGGTGAAAGAAGCGTGCGAAGGTCCCACCCAAGTTTCGAGGTCTGAAGGAAGAACTAAAGTTACTTGCTTTATTGTTACCTAATTTCGTTTTATTAATTTCGCTACACTTCTGCAAATAAGCAATAAAGAAAGAAATATAAATTCATCACATTGTCTCGTTTCTCATGTTTTTTTTTTTTTTTTTTTTTTTTTACTTTTTAAGTGTTTTTTTTAACGGTGTAATCTTTGTTGAAATAATTTTTTGTATTACAAAGAGAATAGCCATGTCAAAGGAGTCTCTTCCATTGATTCATCCAAGGTAGGGAGACCCATTCGCCTTATTAAGACAGTGTTACAGGAACGGTGTTCTCATATTTGGATGAGGCCACAAACAATTGTTTTTCTTTTAATTTTGCCACCCAAGAATTAGTGAAATGTCATGACACAGCTTTTTGTTTTTAAATAGACGGACTCTACAGCCACCGGATTCTGATTCAGGCCTTTGGGATACGTTATTTTTTATGCATGTAATGAGAATTTTTTTGGTTCAAATTCGGACTTGGCGTGACCAGCCCAATGATCGGATCGAACCTCTTTGTCCCACTCCACGTCTAGTCCAAAATAAGGACCAAAATAGATTGTTGCAGTTGACATGACCACTATCTCGAGGATCATGATCCACTCCCCCGAGCCAACAAGAATCCAACCTTAGGCATCATGGGTCGCCACCCACGGTCAACAGACTTATCACCCTGCAGAAGATACAGTTGGCGTATTTTAAGGCGACAGGGCGGTAATCGGTAGTAATGGCAGAAAAATAGAGATTAGTTTGTTAATAATCAATCTATGAAAGTCTTGTATGGGAAAACAAGGCAATAAACGACTGCCCGTAGAAACTAGTGGATGTGGTCGATTTTCTCATTGATTCATGAATCACCGTCCAACCATAAAACAAATATTGCCTCATAATTTCATAATCTGAAAAATCTACAAACGGAAATCTTTTTATCTATTTATTTTTTTAGATGAAGTATTGTCAATTATTCTTGCTATTGTTTTTTTTTTTATTTTTATGCGATTTTTTCACAGAAGTTTTTTTAATAACTGGCGGTTTTTAGTGGAGACTGAGTGACAGCAAGTCTCCTCTGATCTTCAGGACTTTTCTATGTATGTATACACCAAACCATTATGACATGGGCAGGATATGACACAAGGTCAGTTTCTAATCGGTGTACAGCTGGTTTGAATTCAAAATTTTCTATAGAAGAGGAGTTCCCTTGACGTAGTGGCTCATGTGCTGGACAGTGACAAGCGAGTTCGAACTCCAGCCGTACTATTACGTTCACTTTCGGACTAATATCCTTGGGTAAGATTTGTACCTCCTTATCCCGCAATTATGTATTAAATAATTCTACTATTGTTCTTCTCGAAGAATGGCTTCGACATTAAATAACTCGTGAAGATTGATATGCCGTTAAATAAAGACACTAAAAACACCTACCTTACTGTTTTCTCCAAGCTGAAGGATAATGCCTTTCCAAGGAAAATGTCTTTCCCAAAGAAAATGCCTTTGCCGAGGAAAATGCTTTCCCCGAGGATATTAACACGAAGTGAAATACAAACAGCCTCGTCCTGAATTTTGGAACTTGGGTCACCGAGTACATTTTCTTTGACAATAACTCTAAACTAGACGCTCCTTATATTTTTTCCTTTGATCAAATATTTCGAAATCATTAAATCTGTAATTGTTTGAAATTTAGAGACAATCAATCATTTACTCGATGAGACGACGACTATTCTCATATTTATTGTTGTAATTCTTTTCCAGCTTTCCTTTAGAGTATGTTGCATCTAATAGGATTTTTAAAAAGTTCACTTGTATATATTTACCCATCTCCTCTGCCATGAACATTATGTGACACAGGGTCAATATTAAAGCAGAGTACAGCTAGTTTAAAGTCAAAGTTTTCCATCTCCTACACTGATTGCCTAAAAAAACTAAAAACCCTTGCTTGTCCTATTATTTCCCCATAGCTGGTGGTGAGAGGAGAACAGATCAATTTATGACTTTTCTCAGACCAATAACTCGTAATGATACGCAAACAGCCTCGTCCAGGATGTGAACTCAGGTTGCCGATTCCATTTTCTCCGACAATAACCATTGTGCTAAGCGTCTATGTAGAAGTTTTCCTTTTCCTAGATTGGTTGACTAACTAAGGCTAAAGAACTTAGACTAGAGAGGAAGAACAAATGGATTCATGCTTTTTAAAATAGCATTAGTGTGAAATGAAACACTAATAGCCTCGTCCAGGATTTGAACGCAGGTTGCCGATTTCATTTCCTATGACGATAACCACCTCACTAAATACACCTCTTTTAAGTATTCTAGCTGATATTAGCCCTGCTGTGGACCGTATGTTCTTGATTCTCTGATCTCTACTTTCCATTTTCTCTTTTCCAGGTTCTTGAGGTTTTTATAAGGACTCCAACAGCAATCGCTGTCTTTATTTTCAATAACTTTGTAAAGTTTTTGCTTCAAATCTTTTAAAACTCCAGTAGATGACCAGTTCTTTTCTTCTCGTTAATTATGACAAGATCTGTTGTTTTTTTTTTTAGCCAGGAATGGGTGATCCGTTTGTATCTCAAAGTTCCGTTTCAAGTTAGTCCATTTATCTGGGGTTATAGAATACACTACCCACATCTCTGTAGAGGAGTAAGACCCCACTCTCTACGAGAGCCCTGATTATGACACTGCATCTGATGGTTTGGCCGCATCTGGAGCTTTGGTGAATGTGGAATACCCCTTCATTGCCATCACTCCCAGGACGACTCTGACCCGGAGTGATTGTACCTATTAGGATCCCATCTAGGGGTCAAATAGAAATATCTAATCATGTTCTAGCTGTGAGCAAACAAATAATTAATGTTAAATTGAATAATTAGTATTAGATAGGAATACTTGAAACGATATCATTGCGTGCAAACGAATGAATTCTAGCTTGTTTTAAAATGTTACTTACAAATTATTCGTTTATGAATCATATACATTTCATATGTATGTATATAAACATGATTTGAAATTAAATTAAAAAATTAGTTTTTTGTAGAATTCAAAGTGGATCACCTTCCTCACCCAGATTGCCACTCACTACGACAGCGAGGAATAGTGGTTATCGGAGACAAGAACAATGAATAAGCACCCGGTAAAACTACATTAGAAATTGGTTGAAAATTATTTATCTAAAAAGAAAAAAAAATTAAAATTTCGAGATGTTGCACATTTTTTTTATTGATCTATCTGGCCGAAATAGTTTTAGTGCTCAGATTGGATTTTACAAACCAGAGAAATAATTAACTCAAGCGCACCCCTCTACAATCTGTTCCGACCATCAACCCGTTTGATAATTTACTAAGCTTTTTACTTAGATGTGACTCAAGGCTGTATGAATTGGGCATCTAATGAGACTCGAACTAGCTTGTTAACCATCACACATCCCGAAGCGATCAGCATCAGCTTGTTCTATAAAAATTTATATCAAACAAAAAATAAGACTGACCATGATATCGCAAATTAACAACAACGTTGGCGTTTTCTAAGTGGAGAAGTGGACCTAGACAATAACCAAGAATTGCTCCCACCATTTTCTTCAACCACAACTCTAAAACGTCAGTGCGCGCTCGGTTGCCTACCTGTGAAGCAGTAAAAAAGGTTCCTAGCAGAAATGTGTTTGTTACTCGTTCCTTTGTTACTCGTTCCTAGCCAATTTAGTTACTTTTGTTAAAAAGTAACTAAATTGGCAAGGAACTATCTGAGAAAGTCTAATAAAAGTATACGAAACAAAAAATTCAATTAAATTTAACTAAACAACAAAACCCAAGAATTCAACTAAAAGTCAACTTTACACTAAATTCAACTAAAATTAAATGAAAACTGAAAAATCTACCAAAAATTCAACGAGACCACAAAATACTACTAAAAACCTTGTATACCGGACACTCTCAGATAAGTTCCCGCAAATCACAACAAATTTTGAACACTTTATCCTTTCTATTTTTCTCTTCTTTTGTTTCTCTTTCATAAAATTTGTTTCCCAAAACTTTGCCGTCTGTATTATCTTTTTGAATCATTATCCGAACTACAAAACTGCGGAACATTCTGTTTTAAATTATCCACTAAAGCCGCCCCCTTCCCGACTAAAAATTTGGTAGTTTATCGATGAATTGCAGAATTTTTGTTATTTTTCTTTTGCTTAAGTAAGAATTAATCATAACGTTGTTGTTGTTGATAGTGATGGTGAGAGGTAAATTATTTAATTTTCTTGTATTTCAGCGATCAGTGGCCACACTAATTTTCTTGTACCTCAGCGGTTAATGGTCACCCTAATCCACATGATGACCTCACTAATCCACGTTATAGGAGGCCAGAGACAGATAGTGGTCGACATGGATTATGATTTCATAACTATTTCTGGTATAGCTTTAACAATATTTTATTAAAAGGTTTTCTTCTAAACGAAAGGTACAGGAATTCATCTTCTATATTCGTATCTATGGAAGTGCATTTTTGGTTGAGGTGTTGCAATTTTGCCATCACGTTAGTCTGTTTCCACGACCCACCACAGGTGGTCGGTTTGCTGAAATACTATTTTGGTTCTAAGCTTAGATTCGTTCTTTTGACAAACCCTCACTTTTAACTATTCTCGGTATACTATTTCGATTGTTATCTGCAAGTAAACAATATGTATGTATTTTTATGTCGCTGAAAGTATTTATTTTGAAAGATTTCGAAAGAGTAATTAAATAAAAAACACAACAAAATAGTGAAAACCACACATTTTTTGGCTTTTGGTGAAAGACGTTGATACTAACTTAACGCATTGCTTATTGATATTAACTCAAATTAGTTTAGTACATGGAGACGAAATGGAGGCAGGAAGATTGTGTTGCACCAATCATCCAAGTGGAGAGGGCCTGCCTATCTGCCTTGAAAATCAGTCTTCTTAATTCTGGGATTTACCTTGGCTCAGTATTTCCTAAATCTAGTTTAGTACATGATAAGGCTAAATAAAGGTAGAAAGATTGTGTTACACCAATCTTTCAAGTAGAGAGGGTTCGGTTACTTGCCAAACTGCCTTAAAAATCAGCCTTCTTAATTCTGGATTTTATCTGGGTTCAGCATTTACTTTAGTTTAGTACCTGATAAGGCTGAATGGAAGTAGGAGGATTGTGTTGCACCACTCTTCCGAATGGGGAGAGCCAGCCTGTCTTGAAAATAATCCTTCTTAATCTTAGCTTTTTTTGGGATTGTGTTGAAACAATCTTCAAATAATGTAAGACATTTTTTTCACTTGATAAATAAAATTGCTTACCGTTACCATGTAAATTTAGGGCAGTCCAATATTGATCGTTTCGATTAAGCAAAGGAGACAAAGAGTCTAATTCGGGTTGATTTTTGATTGAATACAAAGACGCTTTCTGTTCTTGGCATTTCAAAACAGCGTCTGTTTGCGATACAGATAGACTATTTACTTGAAAACACATCGATTTCACTTGGACCCAATTATCCAAACTGGAACCTGCAAAAAAACAAAAACAAAAAACAAATGAAATAAAAAAAAACACTAAAAACTGTCAGGAAGTCAACAATAGAATATATAACGTCTACAACACTGGCCAGCACTAACTTTTAAAATATTATTCCATTTTTAAAGTATCTCTGGGGGCATCAGATTTCATATTAAAAGTAGATTTCGTACGAGTGGCAGCTTAAAGCTTCTTTTCGAATTAGTATGTCATATATTCTATCTAATTTGGCATTCGAAAGACTGAATTTATTTGAAAAATGATTTTAGTTCGTTACTGCTAAAATTTGGAGGAAAGAATCTGGCTGTAAACCAGGGTAAAATTATTATGTGAGAGGTGTTCATTATTGAAAATTAGAACCAATTCAGTGAAACTAATGTCATTTTTGGATTCAACATCCACCTTCAAATACTCTGAATGCGTAAAAATCCCCGTCATCTAAAAAACAAAAAAAATGTTGAGCTGTGAAATTAACAAAAAAAAAAAAAAAAAAAAAAAAAGTTGCCGTAGAGCTGATTTTGTCGTCCCAGTGGACCATAGAGAGAGAATAAAAGAAAGCGATAAAAGAGACAAATACTTGGATTTTGTCAGAGAACTAAGATACCAATTGTTATTGGTGCACTTGGAACGGTTTCCCAAAGCCTGAAAAGGGATCTGGAATAGTTGGAAATCGGTGGACGAGCCGACACTATCTAAACTATAGCAGTGTTGAGATCACCCAGAATATTAAGAAGAATACTGGAGACCTGAGGAGGCTTGCCGTCACTTAGACTCCACTGAAAGCCCATCAGCTAACGCTAATGTCAAAAACTTACAGAGTAAAATAATAATAATAAAAATAATAGTAATAAGGAAAAATGATAAAACAGAGGAAGAACTCTGGAACAAGTAGGGACGAAAAGAGAAAAGCAACACAACAATTAAAACAAAAGAAATCGAGGAAATAAATCAGAAGTTTCTGGCGAAAGAAGGAAGACTGAAAAGGTATCGAGACTGAATAAAACAATACAGACAAAACAGGACATTCCAAAATAACGAAAAAAATCTTTGCCTAGTCAGCTGGGGCTGTAGAATACACTGACTGCACCTCTCCAGAGGGGTAAGACCCCCACCCCACCCCCAACGAGTGTCCAGGATATGACAGTAAACAATCTGATGGTGAGGATCCAGCAGCGCTGGAGATTTGGGGAATGCGGAGTACTCCTTCATTGCCATCGCTTCCAGGTCCACTCTGGCCCAGAGTGGTAGGACCTGATAGGGCCCTATCTATGGGTTAAATAGAACAAACAGCATACTTATGCTAAAATGAATTGTTTGAGTAAACTGAATAGCTTGAAATAGAAATGTTTTTGACAATTAAACCGTACTTACATTTAAATTGCGTGCTTATGCTTAACTGAATTATTTGAAATAGAACTGTTTTTCGACATTAAAACTGTATTTACACTTAACTGAATTGTTATATATAACTGCTTGATAGTTTGAAATGGAAATGTTTTTGACAATTAAACTGTGTACTTATGCTAAACTGAATTGTTTTCAACAGAACAGATTATTTACATAAAAATGGAGTTGGCGTTAAATGACCTACAAAGGTTGATATGCCATAAAACTTAACCAACCAACCAACCAACCAACCAACCGAAAAAATCTACCTGCAAGTAGGAGGAGAATGCAAAAAGACAAACCAACAACCGGATGTCAAGGAAATAAAACAATTTTGGAGAAAAATATGGAAACTAAGGAAACATAACAGAAAAGTCGAATGGATAAATAACATGGGAAAAGAATTAGAAGGACTCGAAGAAGCACTGAAGGCGAAAATACACCTCGACTCATTTAGAGCAACACTCAAAAAAGTACCAAATTAGAAAGCGTGAGGTCATGATGGCGTTCATGGATATTCGTTTTCCTAATTCACTTCCATCCATGACAGACTGGCTATCGAAATGAATAGATGCCTACAAGAAACAGATATACCCGAATGGTTGACAAAAGGAAAGACCACCTTGATTCAAAAAGATCCCTAAAAAGGAACCGCCCTAAACAATTACAGATCCATTGCGTGCCTCCCAATGATGTGTAAAGTACTAATGGCACAAATTAGGGAAGAGATTTATGATTCGCTAATAATCCGCTGACTGTTTCCTGAGGAACAGAAAGGATACTACAGGTGGACTTGAGGTACATTGATTAACACATCCTCAAGGATAGCAAAACGAGACACAAAGCCGGATAATAGAGTGTCTTAAAATGTACTAGATATCCGGCGAAGTCATAAAGTTTATCGAAAATACCATGCAAAACTGAAGAGTCGAACTGACAGCCGGAGGAAAAAGCTTAACTGAGGTGAAAATCCAGAGTCGGATCTTCCAGGGAGATGCGCTATCATTATTACTATTTGTGATTGCGATGATGCCACTGAATCATATACTTAGGAAATGCACAGGCGGATACAAACTTCATATATCGCAGGAAAAAAATCAACCACCTCATATACATGGACGACATCATATTTGCAGAAATGGAAAAGAATTGGAAACCCCAATACAGGCAGTTAGGATATATAGTCAAGATATAGGGATGAAATTTGGCATAATAAAATGTGCCATGCCAATAATAATACCAAAACAAGAAAAAATCAGAACAGTTAAAGAAATGAAACTTACAAATACTTGGGAATATTGGAAGTGGACACCATCAAACATGCTGTGATGAAAGAAAAAATAAAAAAGATATAGATATGGGAAGAAAACAACTGTACGGAGATTTCAAGCGCCAAACAAGCAAAATCTCTTACGAGAAAACTTGGACATAGCTAAGAAAAGGAAACCTTAAAAGAGAAACTGAATCTCTTCTGATTGCAGATAAGGACTATGTCAAAGCAAAAATAGACAAGATGCAACGAAATAATTGATGTAGATTATGTGGTGACTGAGACGAAACGTTCAATCACATAAACGAATTAGACCTTGCTGAAGAACTGAAAAAACTATGGGACATGAAATTGAAGGTGATACCAGTTAGGACTGGAGCGCTCGGTACAGTCACCAATGGATTGGTACAGGGACTGGAGGACTTGGAAAACGTGTGGAAACCATCTAAATTACAGCACTGAGATCAACTAGAATACTGATAAAAGTCCTGGAGACTCGTGGAGACTTGCTGTCACTCAGACTCCAGTGAAAACCCATTAGCTAACGCTGGTGTGAAAAACTCTCAAAAGAGTAAAATAATAATAATAATAATAATAATCGAAGAGGTCTGAACGACTTCTGAAGTATTTTTTGTATTACTTTTGGTATTACCTGGAAGTTTCGGTTGCTTTATCCCTCGATATCCTCAGCAGTAATATCCGTAAGAAATAACGAGTCGTAAACAAAAAATAAATGATAGCTGATGTTTTCTCTGTCAGGGGTTCAATCTTGATTGTATCACCGAAAAAGACTGTAGAATAGATCAGACGAAAAAATAAAAAAAGGATCAAGCAAAGCCAAAGCAGCATAGAAATTACCCCAATAATTCGAATAATATATATATATATATATATATGTGTGTGTGTGTATGTGTGTATGTGTGTATTAACACACACACACACACACACACACACACACACACACACATATATATATATATGTATATATATGGTCGCATTAGTGAGAAACTGACTGTTATCAAGAATCGTTGATTTTGTGTTTCCGCCATCGTAACATAGATCGACATCATATAGCAAACAACATTATAACATATATACGAGGGTCATTCAATAAATAAGGTGAATTTTGCCTAAGGAGTCGGTAGAAAGAAACACTGTTTACAGTGGTACATTTTTCAAGGAAATCAACAATGATGTATCATTAGGAATTGGTTTATAATTAAAAAAATTATTTCAATTGCGGACAAAAGAAGAGAGGTCTGTCATCAAATATTTGGTGCCCGAGAAGTACAAACCATGTGAAATTTACAGGAAAATGTGGGATATGTATGGAGAAGCTTGTTTTAGTCAAAGAATGTTTACAAATGGGCTAAATATGGTTATGTCATTACGAGTCTGAGTCAAAAAGATAGTCTATGGAGAGAAAATAAAATTTCCAGTAAATAGAATGTTCTGGGTGCAGCAGTCTGTAAAGAAAGTCACGCTGATAGTCTTCTGGGAAATGAAAGCACCCATCATTGTTGATTTCCTTGAAAAGAAGAGGCGATTTTCAGATAGAAGGAAAACAAATTTTTTTTTCCAGAATTTTTTTCCTTAAAAAAAATTTGTTTTCCTTCTATCTGAAAATCGCCTCTTATTTATCAAAGGACCTTCGTATATATAATAGGTCCCCTCAGTCAAAAAAATTCCCCTAAATCATGGAAAGACCCTCTAATATTTTTGCCCATAAAAAAGTACATCATTTAATTTTTTTCTAAACCAAAGATACCAAGATCTTCGAATTTTTAATGAAAAATTGCTCAGTCAAAACGGATATTATTTAATAATATCTATTATCAAATTCTCCCGAATTGAAACACGGCAACCCAAAATATGAATCTGCTGTAGTTTAAAAATAAATACACTTCTTATGCAAATCAGTGCGATTTTATATTTGGTTTGAGTTTCCTTCTCTTTCAGCTTGTAAATTCCCATCTAAAATCACCGGTCATCAATAAAATAAATCGTAGATCATTCGACGAAATGAAGAAAAACAACAGATTATTAATATAATAAATAAAACGTTTATTATTAAAGATTCTGGTTAACACTTTCCTTATTTACGAAATTACGATTCTTCAACCTCAGAGATCATGATTGTTAATTTCTTATGTATTTTAGTTCTATAAGGTTGAAATTTTAAATGATAGGGAAAATGAGTGGGACTTATTAGGTTGTTGGGCCTCCTACTTTACGTTCTCACGTTTATGATCATAATGATGATAAAAAAAAATTATGGAAGAAATAATAATAATAATAATAATAATAGTAACTAAAAGACTATATAAGAGACTGGTGGACTTGGAAGTTGGAGGACGAGTGAAGATTATCCAAACTACGGCACTATCGAGAACGGCCAGAATACTGAGAAGAGTCCTGGAGACTTGAGGAGACTTGCTGTCACTCAAACTCCGGTGAAAGACCATCAGCTAACGCTGATGTGAAAAACTCTAAAGGAATAATAATAATAATAATAATAATAATAATAATAATTCTCTAGGATTTTGAGAAACAAACAGGTCACCTAATCCCAGCCAGAAGACCAGACTTTATGATTGTTAACAAAATAGAATAAAAAAAAAAAGAAAAGAAAAGATAAAAAAGAGAACCTGTTGACGAGTGGACTTGGCTATTTTGGTGGACCATCGAGCGAAAATAGAAAATGAAAAAAGAGATAAATACTTTGACCTTGCCAGAGAACTAAAAAACTATGGAACATGAAGGTAATGGTGATACCGATTGTAATTGGAGTGCTTGGTTCTACCTGCGGATCACAAAGTGAAGACGAGGGAAAAGGAAAAAAGTGATATTTATTAAGTTTTTGGGCCCGGAATAAAACTAACGTCTGCCAATCTTACTGTTCATGATGTAATTCTTCTGGTTCAGGAAACTTCTTTTTTTATCTGTCTTCTCTCAAAGGTGGGTCGTTAGAATCTTCAACTTGTCTGGATTCTAAAAACGACTCCAACCAAAACCCTGCAGGTAATTCAAACTAGACCTGTCTGAATGACTCTTCATCTTTGATTACATGGAATTATCTTTCTTGTGGTGAAATTTCCTCTGATCGGTTTATGCCTGACACCTTGTTTCCATTGGACAGGTTTCTCCCACCGTCACCATGAAGAGGAATTCTAAATTAATAACACGGGGGACCACCTGGTATTCCAACTTGGTGGGGGTTATTGAGTTGATCGCCTGTTCCCAGGGGGGATTTCCCCACCAGGCAGTGCCGATATAGCAGGGCTATATTTTTCGCATGGTGCCTGAAGCAACCCTAAATGAAGAAAGCCGAGGGGGATAAAGCATTTTTGAGACGGCTACACATGAATCTTGATTCTTGCGACCTTTACATTGAAATGACCTTGCATCAAATCTGGTGGAAGATCAGGTAAATCTATGATGAAAGAATAAAAAACGACGTAATTTGGAAATTTTCTCAAATAATTCGGTTTTGGTTTCTTTGTTTAATAAAATATCAACCTTGCTGGGTTATTTAATACCAAAGCCATCCTTGTAAAAGAATAGTAGTGGTGCTATTAAACCAATAGCCGAAGGGATAACGGGGCTCATGTCTTTCCCCAGAGTATCGATCTGAAAGTGAATGTAATGGAGAGACTAGAGTTCGAACTCGCTTACTACGACGTGGCAGTCTAGCACGTTATATTTTTTCTGTGAAATTCTTCAAACTATTTTCTTGCTCTTGCTAATGATTTCCCTTTCTTTTTAAAATCGATCAATGAACTCCATCAAATTTCCCCCAATTTCCATTGGGACTGTAGAATACACCGACTGCTTCTCTGCAGAGGGGTAAGACCCGCCCGCCAACGAGTGTCCGAGATATGACACTAAACGATCTGATGGTGAGGTCCAGTAATGCTGGAGCTTTGGAGAATGCGGAGTACTCCTTTATTGCCATCCCTCCAAGGTCCACTCTGGCACGGAGTGCTAGCACCTGACAAGGGTCCTATCTATGGGTTAAATAGAACTAAACCGTGTTTGGAGTTTACTGTTTTTTTTTGCATTTAAACTGGGTATTTATGATAAACTGAATTGCTCAAAATAGAACTGTTTTGACACCTAAACTGTGTACTTATGCTAAAATTAATTATCTGAAATAAAAATTTTTGACATTAACTCTTTGTATGGCCCAGTCGGCTGGTGCTGTAGAATACACTGACTGCACCTCTGCAGAGGGGTAAACCCCCGCCAATGAGTGTCCTGGATATAACACTGAACAATCTGATGGTGAGGTTCCGGTGATGCTGGGGCTTTGGGGAATGCAGAGCACCCCTTCATTGCCATTACTCCCAGGTCTACTCTGTCCCGGCGTGGTAGCACGTGATAGGGCCCTATCTATGGGTTAAATAGAACTTACTGCATATTTAGCAAAATTGAATTGTTTGAGTAAACTGAATAGCTTGAAATAGAAATATTTTTGACAATTAAACAGTATTGTGACGCGAAAGGTTTACTTTTATCCCAGAACGGGGTTTTATTTTCGCACGTGTGAAGACGGGGCAGGTTGGCACTTGATCCCTTCTAGAATAAGTACTCGTTCAGAGTTTTTCTCTCAGGCATATAAGAACTGGCATATTATGTGAGGGATTAATTTAGGGCTAGACTGACCGCCGCTGGCAAGGGGTTCCAAATTTTACACTATCCACACACCCACCAGGCCGCTTCTTTCTTTCCTTCCCCTAGACAATGGAAGATATGGACCTATAGGTTTTAGTCGTAATAATATTATATTGTAGTAGTCGGCAACTCCGGCCTCCCGTGTGATATTTTAAGGAATTAATAGGACAATTCTAAGCAAGATAACATAAGGCGAATAGAAGCTGAAACGGAAATGTGACTCAACAAATTCGTAGCAGAACTGCAAAGAATAACTTAGACCACGTGGTAACATTAAAATACATGAATCCTTTACTATACAAAGAGATACACTTTCAAAGTGTCAAATATATAATAAATGGACAGTCCACGAATATAAATGTCTTTTCTTGACTTCTGTTTTTCTTCAAATTGAGAGAGAGAGAGAGAGAGAGAGAGAGAGAGAGAGTGGTATATAAAATTTGGGTATATAGGAGAAATAGCCCCAAAGTCACTTATCTTATTTTTCGACGGGGTTCCACTGGAGAATCTTTCTTCTTTCACGGGCTAATAGACTTTATGCTATTTTTAACACTGGCTGGAAGAACTCGGGTCCCTCGTGTCTCAGATATGTTTTTGTCTTCTTCACCCGGAGTAAATGGCTATGGGTCTGTCTGCCACGAGCCCCTTCCAATAACTAACCTTTTTACTTTCTATTTCCGCTGACTGGAAGGAGTCCCCACTTCCGTTTTAGGGTCTCAGCCAATCATTTGGCTTCTCCCTCCTTCCCCCTGGTGTCCGGCGACCTGAGGTTACTAAGTACCAACATCTGTTGATATCCCCACTGTGACCTACATTCTTTCTTAACGGTCACTTTTTTGACGGGTTGTCACTGTTCATTCCAACGGGAGGATAGTATTAATCTTATTTCTATCGTCTCCGTGGGATATCACGTGACAGTATTTACATTTAAACTGTGCTTATGCTAAACTGAATTATTTCAAATGGAACTGTTTTTTAACATTGTAATTGTACTTACACTAAACTGATTTGTTTAATATAGATCTGTTTTGATATTTAACAGTAGAACTGCTTGACTAAATTAAATAACTTGAAATAGAAATGTTTTTCACATTTAAACTGCGTACTTATGCTAAACAGAATTGTTTAAAATAGAACTATTTTCATAAAAATGGACATGGCGTTAAATAACCTACAAAGGTTGATATGCCATAAATCCAACCAACCAACCATCCAACCAACCAACAAACCAACACAATTTACAGCGGTTGATATTAAAATTCCCGGTGGATTTGAGACTGTTTAGATACCGTTCTCGAAATTTAAGATTTGTCACTTATTATTAGCGATAACTGCATGTCTCCTCCTGTTAACATACAAAACAGTAAAATACTGATAAACTATAAAAATAAAAAGACCTGTAAAAAGAAATGAACCGAATCTGGAGAATGAAGACTCGGGTAATACCAGTTATCATTGGAGCACTATGACTCAAAAAGAAAGGAATATAAATGTTTACTAACTGTATTGCAAGCAACATTATATATAGAATAATGAAAATATCACGTGTTAATTTAGAGTGATATCATTTAACGAGAAAAAAAAATTCTTTATTAACATATTTGATAATAGCAGCGAGAATTGAGATAGGCTAGACAAATGCGTTTCTGGGATTTCTGAGGATACTGAGTAAGGTGTTGGAAATTTGAAGTTTAATCTCTAGGGACTGATGAGAACAACAGATAAATAAATGCAAATGTAGTGACAAAGATGAAACAATTAATCATATGATAAGAGAATTGTGCAAATTGGCACAAAAGGAATACAAGAGTAGGCATAGCTGAGTGGGCAAGATAATCCAGTTGGAATTGTGCATGAGATTAAAATTTGACCATGCTCACAAATGGTAAATGAACTTATCAGAATTTGTCTTCGAGAATGAAACGCATCCCATTCTCTGAGATTTTGAGATACAAATGTGTTACCCAAATTCCGGTCAGAAGACCAGACCTAATATTAGTTAACAAAAAGAAAAGAATTCATAATCTTGTGGCTTTAGCTGATCCAGTAAACCATAGAATGAAAAGATAGACAAATACGTGGATTTTGCCCGCGGGCTGGAAAAGTTGTGGAATTTGAGGGTGACGGCGATAACAATTGTTGTTGGTGCCCATGGAGCGGTTCCTAGAGGCTTGGAAAAAAGACGGTGTAGGGGGGGACTGGGGATCAGAGAAAGAATCTAGATCATTCAGGCCACAGCTCTGTTAAAATCAGTCATAATATTTGAGACCTGAGGGGACTACTGTCATTTAGATTTAAGAGTAAAACCACCTGTTTAAAGAATGGGAGAAAAATTCGCATCGAGTAAAAACAATATCGACAAGAAGAATTATTCGAATCTGTGAAGATATTAAAGATATTGTGAGTTTTCAAGAGACTTCAAAACTCTATCAGAAAGCTGCATCTGACGGTTCTAGTTTGAGAGATCTGGGAAGTGTAGAGTTCCCATTCATTCTCCTTACTCCCAAGTCCTTTCTGATCCAGAGTGTCTATGGGTCAAATAGAGATCTTAAAAAAAAACATTTGTGCAAAAAATACTCTTTTAAGAAATCAAAAATGTAAATAACAATCTACAATAAATGCAATTTCCAAACATTTAGGCATAAAATAACCCTTGACGAGTTGATATACTGTTAAAATCAATTAATTAATCAAACTTCAGTAACACTAGAGATCTGGTGTGTTGAAGCCCAAATAAACAATTAAAACTGAAAAATAAAAGAATGAAAAATAAAGAATAAGGTGCTCAAGATACTACTGTCGAATTTCGACTTACCCGTTTTAGCAAAAGAAGCCCAGATGCTAAGCCAAATGGTGAGCATGATCATTTCCGAAAGGAACTTCGTTTCTAATTGTCAGTCCGGACTGAATAAATTATCAACAGCTGAACACTCTTTTCATGGATGATTTGTCTTCAAATATTGACCATCACTAACGAAAAACACCGAGCCAACCAATGGACGACACTCAATGAGAATTCGATACGAACGGTAATTAATATTGATTTCACCAAGATTGATATCAGCCCATTTGTTCCGTTTTGTTGCACCTATTCAATTTTGATTGAACGTCTAAAATAATCTTATTAAATAGAATGGGATTCGCAATAATAATAATAATAATAATAATAATAATAATAATTAACAGATTATATGTTTCGACAAAAGAAAGAGGAAGAAAACTTATCAGCGTTGAAGACTGCTTAGATACATCAATACGACAACTCGAAGACTCTATTAAAAAGAGCAAAGAAAGACTAATTAAAGCGGCCAAAGACAAAAAGAATTACAACTAAGAAACTGAAATGGTAAGAAAAACAACAGTTAGGGGGAATTTCAAACAAGAAACTGGTGAAATCTTATGCAAAAAACTTGGACAAGACTATGGAAGAGAAGCTTAAAGAAATAAACTGAATTACTTTTAATAACAGCAAAAAAATCAACAAAAAACAACAAAAAAAAAAAACGCAATAAGTACAAATAATATTAAAACAAAAATGTATAATACGTAATTGAATAGAAATTGTTGGTTGTGTGGTGACAAAGAAGAAATTGTTTGTTTTGTGGTGACATAGAAGAAATAGTGAATCACATAATAAGCAAATGCAGTAAACAGACAAAAAACGAGTACCAGACTAGGCATGACTGGGTAAGAAGAGTGATCAACTAAGAATTGTGCAAGAGATTATGTAGAAACAGAGATGAAACAGTGAATCATATAACAAGCGAATGCAGTTAACTGGCATAGGAGGGGTACAAAACTAGACATGACTGGGTGGGAAGGATTATACACTCGAAATTGTGCAAGAGATTATGTGGAGACTGAGATGAAATGGCGAATCACATAATAAGAGAATGCAGGTAAATGGTACAAAAGGAGGAAAGACTAGACATGGCAGGGTAGGAAGGGTGACGCACGGGGAATTGTGCAATAGATTATGTGGAGAAAGAGATGAAATTGTTAATCATATAAAAAGCGAATGCTGTTAACTACCACAAAAGGAGTACAAGACTATGTATAACTTGGTGGGAAGGGTGATCCACTAGAAATTGTGCAAGAGATTATGTGGAGACAGAGATGAAAACGTGAATCACGAATAATAAACGAATGCACTTGACTACAAGGTGACCCCCACCCAGACAAAAAAACAAAACAAAACAAAAAAACAAACAAAACAGAACCCATCATTACTTCTACAAAAATATATGGGTTCTGTTTTTTTTTGGGGGGGTCACCCTGTAGCATAGAAGGTGTACAAAACTAGGCATAACTGGGTGGGAAGGGTGATCCACTGGGAATAGTGCAAGAGATTATGTGGTAACTGAGATGAAATGATGAATCATATAATAAGCAAATGCAGTTAACTGGCATAGAAGGAGAGCACGACAAGGCATGACTGGGTGGGAAGGGTGATCCACTAGGTACGGTGCAAGAGATAATATGGACACAGAGATGAAATGTTGAATGACATAATAAGCGAATGTAGTTAGCTGGTATAGAAGGAGTACAAGGCTAGGAAGGACTGGGTGGGAAGGGTGTTCCACTAGGAATTGTGCAAGGGATTTTGTGGAGACAGAGATGAAATGGCAAATCACGTAATAAGCGAATGCAGTTAACTGGCATAGAAGGTGTACAAGACTAAGCATAACATAAGAGTGACCAACTGGGAATTGTGCGAGAGATTTTGTGGAGACAGAGATGAAATGGCGAATCACGTGATAAGCGAATGCAGTTAACTGGTATAGGAGTACAAGACTAGGAAGGAGTAGAATACTGGGAAAAGTCATGGAGACCTGAGGAGACTTGTTGCCACTTAGATTTTTGTGAAAGCCCATCAGCTAATGCTGGTGTGAAAAACGCCCCAGGAGTTTGATAAAATGCTTTCACTTCATTGGGGTTAGGAGAATTTGCTGGTTTGATTAGTTTTGTTTCCTTTGGTTTTATTAGGAGTTGTTGGTTTTGGGTTTAGATATCTGACTCTACTGGTTTTCCTCTTTACCCCATTTAATTTGTTGGCTTCTTCTGTGTCTCTAGAAGGTTGCAAAAGAATTATTGAAGGAAAAAAAAACAGAGACTAAGATATCGTTTGAATTTTAACTTTTCTGTGGGGCATTGGCCTCCATGTCAATGCACACAAAACGGAATATATATATTGACAAAGAAAAGAAGCAGAAGGTACCCCGCAAAAACAATTACCGACGCCGGCTACGCCGATGACATAGCGATACTGACAAATACACCCAATCAAGCCGAAACACTACTGCATAGTTTGGAACGAGCCGCTGCAGGCATTGGCCTCCATGTTAATGCACGCAAAACGGAATATATGTGCTATAATCAAACAGGCGACATCTTCACACTAGACGGAACCCTTCTGAAACTAATAGACAAATTCACCTACCTAGGAAGCAGCGTCTCATCAACCGAAAAGGACATCGACACGCGGCTAACGAAGGCATGGACAGCTATCAATAGACTATCGATCATATGGAAATCAGACCTGGCCGATAAAATGAAACGCAGTTTCTTCCAGGCAGCGGTCGTATCGATACTGTTGTATGGATACACTACTTGGACGCTAACTAAGCGGCTAGAAAAGAAGATAGACGGCAATTACACAAGAATGCTGCGAGCAATATTGAATAAGTCCTGGCGGCAATACCCCACAAGGCACCAACTATACGGCTACCTGCCTCTCATCACGAAAACTATCCAAGCTAGACGAACCAGACACGCAGGACACTGCTAGAGAAGCAGGGACGAGCTCATAAGTGATGTACTCCTAACCCCCACATATTGCCGGGCAAAAGCAGGTCGACCAGCTCGAACATACATTCAGCAGCTGTGTGAGGATACGGGATGTAGCCGTGAAGACCTGCCAGAGGCGATGGACGATAGGGAGAAGTGGCGAGAGAGGGTCAGGGATATCCGTGCTAGCGGCACGACATGATGATGATGACTTTGTACCGAGCAAATTAATTCCCGGTCCATTAGAAAACAGTCGTTTCTCCTAAATAAGACATTAATATGCACAGGTCATCTCCAGTGGATGATACGTCCAAATTTGGTGCTTTTAGTAGTGGGTGATAAGTCCAGTTGGCCTTTTCAGTGTACGTTGCTGTTAGTAGAGGCGGTTGCTACTGGTGGAAGAGTGAGCCAGCGAACCGCTAAGCAGACACGTGGTTTCCCCCACCAGCAGGAGAGAAGTTGGTATTTCCAGTCCAAGTGATTACTGCTGAATGTGAAAGAGTTTCTTTTTTTTTTTTTTAGCGTCGATAAGTCTTGTCTTTTAGGCAAGCACAGTTCCGGCTTCTTGTCAGAGGTTTCTAGCAACTACTAGCCTTTGGATTTATTTTATTTTATTTTTATTCTTTTTAATTACAACACTTCTTCAAATGAGTCTTTATCTAGTAGCATGAAATTTCACAAACTATCTCGAGATTTCACCAATTATCTCGACATTTCACAGCTTACGCGAGATTTCATATCTTAACGCGAGATTTCAGCAAGTGTCTGGAAATTTCAGCAACTACTGCCAAGTAATGCGAGATTTAACAACTACCGCCAGATTTAACTAAGTAACACACGTTTTCACTACCTTATGCAGGATATAAACTCCAAATGGAAGATTTCTCCGAGTAATTTTACGACCTAACCAGAAATTTCAGTAAGTAACGAGAGATTTCAATACCTAACAGCATATTTAACTGACAAACGCGAGATTTAAACAAGCAATGCATGAGTGTTCGCCAATGGTCCGGGAGACCGGGGTTCAATCCCAGGTCGAGTCAAATCAAATACTCAAAAAATGGTACTTGATGCCGCCTTGCTTAAAACTCAGCATTATAAGGTAAGCAAGAATCAAGGGTAAAGTGGAGCAATCCAGGGAATAGAGTAGTGCCCTCCCCTACACCTTGGTGTGGTAGCTATTAAATTGGCTGTCTTCAGGACACCCTCAACTAAGGTCACCAACTTTACTTACTTTATATGATTTCACCTTTCAAGCGAGATTTCACCAATTACTGTGAGATTTCAAATGTTCATGCTAGATTTCACTTCCGAAGTTAAGGTGATAGAGTTATTTTCGTTTTTTAAATTCATCCATCACACACCAAACGCACACACACACACACACACACACACACACACACACACACACACACACACACACACACACACACACACATATATATATATATATATAAGCTGTACTTATGTAGTAAACGTCATAGAATTCATAGAAATTTACAGAAATGTAGAATATAATTAACAATGTGAGATTGTTGCTTGTAAAGTTGACCCAAGAATGAAATGAATTTCAACAAACAAGAAATAACAGGAACACAGAAATACTGAAAACAGCAATGGCTTTTATTCTTATTTATACATCTTGTAGCATAGAGAGTCTTTATTTTGCATTTATTTAGGTGTCAGAAGCAAACTTTCTTTAACAGTTCTTTGAGTGTATAGGTGCTTGTAGGTGATGAAAAGGAAATTACTAACTTGAATATTTTGTCTATCTTTTTTGGTATGTGGTTCTACTTTAGGATCCTGTTGGAATTATTTTATTGTAATGGGAACATCTTTTATAGTTGTCACCGCCGGAAGGAAATCACGGGAGTTTTTGGAACTGACACTGCCTGCTGAGAGAAAAACCCTTTTCGGCTGAAGCCACGAAGCAGTCAAGACGTGAATTTTCGCAAGATGTGCTGTTTTTAAAAACTTGCTGTTCCCTACAGTTAAGGGAAAATAGTGAATAGGAAGTAAATCTGTCAGAGAATTTTGCTGCTGTGCTGGACCTTCTTTGGAGAAATATGCTGTTGCCTATATCTGTGAACTTGTGCTGTCTCCACTTTAATCTTGAGGTGTCCATCAGAACTTCCCTGCTGAGCTGTATTCTTTTAGCGAAATATGCTGTGGCCTATATCAGATAATTTGTGCTATCTTGACTCGGACCATGAGGTATAAAATTAATTTGCGGTCCTATACAAGTGCTGAAAGAATTGCTGAATGAACCATCATGTGTCTGCATTATTCGCTATATTCTTGATGGAAAAGTAAACAAGTTTTCCCAAGAGATGTTTTTTCGCTTAAGAAACTCTTCCAATTTTTTTCCCATTCATACAACACACCTTTTTTTGAGCTGTAAGTACCAGTTCCTTTGTTTGTTGAAGACATTAGTTTTTTTGTAATACATGAGTGACCCAGTGTTTTTTTTTCGAAACAATTTGTATCATTATTTCTTGATTCAGATTTTTGGCTAGTTGCTAAAATAACAGTTAATTTTAGCAACTAGTGTTTTTCTTCAAAACTTTGTAACTCCTTTTTATTTATTTTCATTTATCCAGGTCTCCCGGACCATTGGCGAAAACTTTACTCAATAAGCCAATTGTCTTATTTGCTGTAAAAATGAATTCCATTTTTAGGTAATTGTTTGATTATTAAAAGGTCTAATGTAGCAGTTTATGAGAAGGTCAAGATTGATAACAATACAGTATTCAACTCATATTCAGACCTTGACACAAACAAACACATTGATACACTAACATTTTATATAAAAACAGCCCATCAGAGTGAGAATTTTCTTAAGATGGCGACCCAGTAATGATTAAATTCCTAGCCTGAGTAATTCTATTTTGTAAACGAGCTTGTTACTTATTCATATAAATTGATAATGTTTGTTTTGTTTATTCTTTTTACAATGGATTTTTTCTTTAAGCCAGATTTTCATATAGCTCTTTATCACATTCATTGAAGTATTCTCTTGGGCTTCTATTGCATTATGACATATTTTACAGTAGTGTTAGATATATTTTATAGTTGGGTTTGGTTTAGGTTTTATATAAAGAATCTAGAGATCTAATTTGTATAAAGTTGCAGGTGGAGTTTAATTGAATGGAGCTTTATTCTATTAAAGCGCAAAGAAAATTTTGACTGAATGTTTTTTGAGTATAACCACACACACACACACACACACACACACACACACACACACACACACACACACACACATATATATATATATATATATATATATATATATATATATATATATATGTACGCTCCCCACCTGTGGGGTTGAGCACTCTGGCGAGGGAATTAACAGCTGCCACTCGCGAAATGCAAAGCTATTCGTAAGAATTGAGCACTCTAGTATCCAGTAAGACAAAATGTAAACAAGCGAAAGCTACTACATAATGCTTTACTATTCCCGAGTTGACGTATGTCGACTGTTGGCTGAGCGGTATGAGACTTAGTCTAATGTAGAGTTGGGCGGGTTTCAATCCTAGCTTGAAACGTCCTGCGTGTCTAGCCACACTGATGAGTTGTAATACAATGAAACAGTCTGTCTGTGGATGACAATATATATATATATATATATATATATATATAAATGGGAGGAATTTAAAGTTCAGGTTTTAGAACTATTTGTGTTTAGTGTAGTTCTTGTCAATGTTAGTCTCATTGTATTTAAGTTTGAAACATTTATAGCTATTACGCTGTGGGGAAATTGTTTGTTGGATATTTGTGTCCCACAATTTATGTTGGCTTATAATTGAAAAGCAAACGAAGTAAAACGATGTAAAACGACGCGGAGAAAAGAACATTCAAAACAAAGCAATACAAACAAAATTAAATTTATATCATCAAATACATAAAAAGGAAACATTGCAAAACATTACGAATATTCGAATATAGTCGGTTAAATATACCTCTGTGTGTGTGTGCGTGTATGTATGTAACTAACACGGATATTATGGAAAAAGATTAAATATTAAAAGTGTCCTGTAGACTATAAAATGTATGTTGACTAAGTATTTCGTGCGAAGTATCAATGTACAGAAATATATCAATGTGTTCTAGGAGGAACGTATCTTCTCCCATGTTGGTTGGTTGTCTCTTTCAGGGTTTGACGAAATTTCTATGGCTGTGTGTTCGAGATTGGGACAAGTCTAACCGAAAAGGCAGAACGGGAACGAAAAAGGTCGCAGAATGTATACGCACCCATGCTACGCCTATTGAGTTGTGTCTTTACTAAGTAGCAAGGTCAAGCTGTTTCTGGAAATCGAAATGAAGAGAGAAAGAGTGCTGTCTCTGGAAGTCAAAATGTGTGTGTATGTGTGTGTGTGTGTGTGTGTGTGTGTGTGAGAGAGAGAGAGAGAGAGAGAGAGAGAGAGAGAGAGAGAGAGAGAGAGAGAGAGAGAGTGCTGTCTCTGTAAGTCAAAGTGTGAGAGAATGAGTTCTTGGAAGACGTAGTTGTGAGCACAAATCACGTGACTTTCCTGACCAATAGGTTCCCGAGATTTATTAGTTTACCAACGTCTACCATCTTCGTTTCGGGAACAAGTGGTATCACGACCATTTTAAAAGTATTGGAGTGTAAATCCTATAACGCCATGGAGACTTCTAAAGTAAAGTAAAGTTGGCGACCGTTGTCAAGGATGACTTGAAGGCTCCCTTTTCGATAGCTACTCCATCAAGATATAGGGAGGTGCTACTCCTTTCCCTGGATTCCTCTACCTTACTCTTGATCCTTGCCTTATAATGCTGAGTGTTAAGCAGGGTAGCACCAAGTACCATTTTTTTGAGTCTTTGGTATGACTGGGGTCATTGGCGAACACTCTATTATGCCAATGCCGGTATTATATATATAATAGAAGAAATTTGGGCTTAAGGTTACTCTTGATGGGTCTAGGTTTTCGAGCTATTTGCATTAGTAGTTATAGTAGTAAAAGTAAAACTTAGATATTTTCTGTTGATTCTTTCAAGAGAAAGAACTAGTTTATTTGTGTCGACGAGAGAATTATTTTATGTTGTTTACAAGGTGAAAAAACAAAGAAGTTACTTCCCTTGATTTGTATATAATTCTTTACTGTTTATCTCCCTTGAAGAAATTCAAGGGAATTAAATTAATTAAAAAAAAATGAGTGACTTCCCTTAAAGATAACTGATAAGATTTTGGGATGGTAGAGATGGAAGTGGGGATTGATATTAGGGCTCGAAAGGGTTATTGTTTATAGGATTTGAGTTTTGGGGTTGGTGTTAGGGTAAAAACCTTAGTTTATTTCACAATAAAATCAAAACTTTTTTTTATAACTTAGAAGTAGTTAACATTTCAAATGTTTTTCAGACAACTGAATATTTTGCTTTTGAAATTTTCAACACATTTCTGCTGATTCATTTTACAATCTTCTTTAGATGTTCTGACTGTAAAAATGTTTTATTTTTAGCAATGTGAAATAAAAAGATGGTAGCCAAGAGATTTTTTTAGATTATACATAGGTTTCAGAAGATGGAAACAAACTCCCCACCCAACTAAAAAGTAACCTAATAATTTATAAGCTTTAAACTGCTAAGATGATTTTAAAGATGTCTGTTTACGAGATTTGTATATATTCCAAAATGTTCAGGATAAAAAAAAAAAAAAAGTAAAAACTTTATCGTTCAATGTCAATATAAAAAATCTTATGACAGCATTAGTTTCTCTAGAATAATTTCAGAACAACCTGTTTATCAATACAGTTCACTTGTCTAAATAATTCTTAGAAAGTTTCAACGTTTTTATAAGCTAACCCTGGACATTTGAAACTTGCCAGAGAGGTAAGACCACCCCTCTTCAAAAAAGTAGGTGTTCTGGATAGAACACTAAACTCGATCTAATGGTGAGCCCCCAGTTTTGGAAGTATGGGGAGTCAGGGTATCTCTTATTTGCCATTATTCTCATGTCCACTCTGAGCTGGAATGGTAGTACCTGTTATGGTCCGATCTGTGGGTAAAATAGATCTGCTCAAAAATGATTCGTATTCAGTAAAATGATTCCATAAAAATGATTCATATTCAGTTGGAATCTGGTGTAAAAACACCCAAATCTCTTAAGTTACGACTACGAAAAAAAAGTAAATATAAATATAGAGTAAACGTTATTCACAAATCTCTTGGAATAAAATAGTTATAAATGAGTTGAAATGTTGTTAAAATTAATAAATCAACCAATATTTCTTCTTTTATTATGATAATCCATAAAAGCCATAAGTCAACCAATGTTTCTTTTATTATTATAATTCCTAAAAGCTCTTAGTCAAACAATATTTCTTCTTGAATTATTAGAATCCCTAAAAGACATAGCTATAATTAATTGATTCTGAGTGCCAAAATGCATTTTTGTTTTCCAATCTCTCTCAGGGAGAAGGGAGCAAACTAATTGCTTGGGTTATTCCTTTCTTTTAGAGGGGAGAGATCCCAGAGACACATTTAATTGCATGTTATTTTTTGGCTGTATTCATTTTAAATGCTGAGTTGCCTGGGTGAAGGAGTATGATGATGAAATTCCTACGGATCCCAGGATTACATCACTGAAATATAGTTGGGTTCACATTTCAGATGTATTTCTTGACTTGCCTTTTCCTTCTTACTTGACCTGAATAAATCATTTTGTGACAAGATCATTACAGCTGATAAAAAGTGGATGTATTTATGGGTGTCTGTCTCTCTCTAATCGCGGCCTCGAACTGACTCTCGACTGGACTCTGCGCACTGCCCAAGAAAAAATGCCTGTCTCTATCCAATCGCAGCCTCGAACTGACTCTCAATCTCCCTGCTGACTGCTTATATGGAGTTGGGCGGGGTATCGACAATTTTTGGTTACGCCCATGATTAATGATATGTTAATTGCCTGGACTACCCCGTATTTTGTATAATCTTTAAAACTCCGCAGATGGTTGCTTTTTAAGTGGTACTAAAAATGAATTTGGATCCCCTGCTGAGTTTCGCCCAGACAGAGATCACTTGAGTCAAAACAAATCCACTTATCTTGTCTCGGATCTTTGGGTCTGGATTTCGTCCTCCAGACCACCTAAGATCCTATTCACCATTTTTCATAAGATTTAATCAACAACCCATCTATCCACTACCCCGAATCATCACGTTACTTACAAATAGACTCAACTCCAGAAACGTTATTGCAAAAGGAAAGAAAAATAAAATCAAATTAAAAAAAATAGAATAGGAAATTCCTTTTCCTATTCTCTGTATATAAAAAAAACAAACAAAACTTATTTCTAGAATTATCCTTCTATCAATTTAATTTATAAATTTATTCCAATCCCTAAGAACCGTTAATTAATTAATCCACCTGGGGGGGGTCTCTCTGTCTGTCCCAAAACAAAGAAAATACTAGCTAATTTTCAATATGTAAATGGAATCTGAGGGGGAAAAATTTAATTTTATGGGATTATTGATTGCTAGAAACGGGATATACAGTTAGTGAGTAAAAATAAAGTTTGCTATTGGCTCACTTGACTGCTGCATTAGAATAGAAAGTAATTGATGATATTTTGCCTTTTATTGGCTTGCAAATATAATGCCACAAATATTCTTTGAGGAATTGAAAGATCTTCCATAGAATGTTCTCTATAGACTTGTTACCTTTAGACTATCACTTCTTTTCTCCATGCAACCTTCCTTATTTGGTAAGAAGTTAATATAATTTCACATCAAAAATTACTTATTTGTTTTGGAACTTAAATGGTATCGCCGATAGGATACCAATTGTCTCTCGAGGATCCCAATTTTGTCGATACTTGGCTGCGATGTTTTGCTGCGAGCGCAAGAACTAAAAACCTGAAAGACGACAAAGAAGAGAAAATGAAATTACGGATCTCTTTTTGGCTGCAGCGATATTGAAAGTCTCCACCATGGCAATATTGAAAGTCTCCACCATGGCGTATCCCACCAAAGTGGAAGACCTGATTTTTGAAAAAATAAGTCAGATCATAAGAAGAAATATGAAGCCCGGGAAAAGGTTGGTCGTGGCAGAAAGAACGAAGTTCATGTCGATGAAACAAGAAATTGACGAACCAATTATAAAATATCTACACCGTCAACGAAATGTGAGTAGATATTGCGAGTTTGAAAAACTAGGACAAGCATTGGTCTATGGGTAGAGTGTTCGCCAATGGTCCGGGAGACCTGGGTTCAATCCCAGGTCGCGTCATACCAAAGATTTGGTACTTGATATCTCTTTGCTTAACGCTCAGAATTATAAGATACGTATCAAGGTTAAAGTGGAGCAATCCAGGGAAAGGAGTAGCACCCTCCCCTACACCTTGATGTTGTAGCTATTGAAAAGGGAGCCTTCTGGTCGTTCTCGACTACAGTCGCCAACTTTACTTTTTTTTACTACAATGCATCAAACCGATATAAAATAATGGAACAACTACAAATAGGAAATATGTCTTTAAATACCTACATTGACTTTGTATAGTAACAAGAATTAATACAAAAATACAACCACGATAAAAGTCAACCCAGCGAACAAATATTCGCCGATACTTACATGTTAAAAATGGTTTTTTAAAATGATCGTATTGTGGACGTGAACCTGAAATAAAAAGGGAAAAATGCCCAGCATTTGGGAAGACTTGTACAAATTACTTAAAAATGAACCATTTTCATGCAGTATGCAAATTCAATAAAGAAAAACGCTAAAGAGTTAAAGAAAACGAAACCAATATGCAAACCTTTTCACATAAAAACAAAAACAAGAATATAAAAAAAATTGAACTTAAGAAAAAAGACATTATACAAAAAGATAAAATCAACAACTTCGATGTGGATATGCAAATGGATACCGACAGTGAAGTAATGCTTATACCAAGAAATTTCTGGGAACGCATTTGAAAGCCAACTTTACGAAAGAGCAAGTTACTACTCTGCCAATTTGATGGGACGATCATAAAAACCTTTGGGTACTTTGAAGGTTCCTTGGAGTTAGCAGATAAATTTGAAGTAATACCTATAATTATCACATCTTGTAAAAAGAACCACGGACTTTTTGGAAACGATGTTCTTAACATGAATTCTACCAAATTAATTGATGTGATAAAAATGGAAAGTGAGTTTGAAATTAAAAGAAAATGTGACCCCCTCTTATTATGAGGCACGAAAATTACCAGGACATTTGCCATTAGTATTAGCAAAATTACGAAAATTGATAGAACAGGATCTTCTTGAACATGTTCCCCCTGGGGTAGCAAGTGGGCATCATCCATTGTACTTTTAAGAAAGTCATATGGAGACATAAGTATATGTGGAGATTATAATATAGAAGTAAATTACAAAGTTTGCACGGATTCATATCCTATACCTAGTGTTGAAGTTGGAATTCATGTATTGGCAGGTATGAACGTTTTTAAAAAAAATAGATTTGAAAACGGCATACCACCAAATACCAATTGACGATAACTTCAAAGAAGTAACGACGATAAACACATCAATAGGGTTATTGAAATGGAGAAGGATGCCATATGGAGTAAAAGCAACAAGCGCCATATTTCAAAGGGCCATTGAACAGGTTCTAGAAGATATAAAAATATGATTTTAACCAAGACGATATATGCATAGGAGCTACTAATGAAAATGAATTAAAAAAGAAAACCGACATCGTCTTTAATAGACTAAGAAACACTGGATTGACCATAAGTGAAAAAAAATGCGTAAATTATAGTAGTAAAATATCATTTTTAGGTTATTCCATTTCAAAGGAAGATATATCACCAGACATAGCCTTGATAAAGAAAGCTAAAAATAGCAACACCTACAAATAAAAAAGAACTTGAATCTTTTTGGAGATTGGTGATTTTCTACTGGCGATATGTTACAAAATATACAGACTAGACTTGCCGTTTGCAAATTTACGAAAAATGAATGTTGAATTTATCTGGTCTGAGAAATAACAAAAAGCTTTTGATAGGTTAAAATTCATTATGGCAAAGAAATCAGTAGTGAAAATTTTTTATCCGAAAAAGGACACTATGTTAACCACAAATGCAAGCGAACATTCAATATTTGTTATATTATCACAAGAACATCTAATAATGTATTTATCAAGAAGACTAACGAACACAGAGCGAATATTAAGAGCAAAACGAGGAAGAAATCTTTACGATTCCTTCCGTTAATGATTTATTGGAACAACCTTTACAGAATGAAACGTCAGAAGACGAAATAATGCATGATCAAATGGGTCAGAATGAGTTTGAAAACTTGGATGAAGGTCAAATAATGCAAGAAGACGACCTTGATTACAGCTCAGTGCGGGACAGATCTAGATCTCCCAGAGAAAGAAATACAGGAGAGAGACAAGGAGAGCAAAGAAATTCCGAAAATGAAACAATCACTAGAAGTACAAGACCTACTTGGGGCATAAGACCCATACGTTTCAGGGAGATGCAGTGAGACTGGAAAATTAATCTGCCTGATTTATATGAGTGTAAGAGAGAGCCGAGATAAATCTCTCACTGAGAATAACTGAAAAGCTTGATTAGCGACTGACTAGTGCTAACCTTGCACATCACAACAATACGCAATCCCCAAATTTTCAGCTTATATTTTTTAAGGAATGCTCTCTTCATCATAGCAGCAGGAGCCAGCCTAGTACGCTTTTTTAATCTGATTTTTTTCTGGAAATTCTGAAATAATGTTTGATTTGTTTTCAATTCATTGTTAAAGTTTTCAACTTCCTGTTTAAAAAATTTTTTTTCAAATTTTATCATTTAAAAAATTCATTTATTGAAAAATGACCAAATGAATTTATTGTAAGAATTATTTAAGAAAGTAGTTGAAAAACATTTATTTTCTCGTACGTACTTTTTGATCTGCTAACTCCTACTGTTAATTTGAAGCTGAAAAAATCGGGAGTGCGTATCTTGAAGATAACCAATTATTTGCTTCTTTATTAGAAAACGTTGATATAAAACAATATTGAAGACCCCCCACCCTGCCGAATGATCAACTGTAAAATCTCCACCCACAACTTAACTCAACTGTAGAATCTCCTCCCAGCCTGAACAACTGTAGATCATTAAAACTTATTCAAAATGAATGTTACTCTTTCTTTTTAATTTGTTCTTTTCGTAAAAAAAGATTGGAGATTTTTGAATAAAGAGAAACATTCGTAGTAAAGTAGAACCAGAAATATACACGATTTAAAGTTTGTTGACATTTCGAAAGTTTTCACTAAACTTGCAATTTCCGAAGCTCAAAAACTATACAAATATCACGTTCTTTAAAGATTTCAATAGATTTTTCATAAAATCACTATATGTGAAAATATCAAAATTCTTAAATGATAATTTCTTTCGGGATTTTTAAACAAAACATTTTCAGAAAAATCAAACCTGGTGTATATTACAATATTAACTTTTTATATTAGTATTACAAACTAAGAATCTTAAGTTTGTAATACAAAAAAGTAAGATAAGATTATTTAGAAGATGTAAAATTTTCAAATCTTACGCTTTAGAATCTTCCGGAACCATTTTAAAGATATTTTAAAATATTCCTTTACGATCAACTGTAGATCCCCATTCTAACTGAACTGTAGAATTCCACCAAGAACGTCTTAATTTTTTAAAAAATAACCGGCTGAACTGATGGAAATAAACAAATTGTTATGAAATATTTCTGTCCTAACTAGTTTAGTTACATTTCCATCTTTCATAATAATGTAAGGTTAAAAAAATAATGAGGTAGTTGTTACTTTGCCTTGTAGAGGACAGAAAAAGGAAATTAAATCAAAAGCAAATATAAATATTAAAAAATGCCAAATTTCCAGAAGCTCATGACAGGAAAAGGGGCGACGCATGCGCAAAAAGGAACCCTCTCGTCCCCCCCCCAAACCCCGTGCTCTTTCAGCAGTGACATGCGAAGTAACAACACTTAAATCTTTCTTGCTGCTGGTGGGAGGCCCAACGCCAAATAATGGGCTCATCAAAATCACAACTAAGACACCATATAATGAACTTAACTATAACTGAAAAACACCGGATTTAGACATATTTCCCCAAAAGTATCTAATACATTGTTAACGCCTTAAATACCAAATTTGGACATATATACCCAAGAACGACTAACACATTTTAACACCTTGATTTCATTTGTATTCAGGAATAATTTCCTCACTGACTGGATGGTTGCTGAACCCAGAAATAAAGGCAAAATACAAAAGATATTTTGGCTTCCTATCTTCGTTTCCTATCTTCTTTTCAAATAATTCCTTTACAGCCTTCATAGTGTAAAAAGTCAAATCAGCAAAATAACGTGGGATAAGAATAGAGTAACCCAAAAACGGAGTCAGATAGCAAATAACAACAAAAATTACCTTGAAACCCCACCGCCTAAAAAATTAATAATCAGTTAATTTTCTGCAGAATAAGTTAGTGTTAATGCATGTATCAGAAGTAAACATTTTTATAAAATTTTAATGCTCAGATATTTTTATTACGACCATTACTATGGATTAGATTTTAAAATATTATCATGAATGAAACAAAAAGTGATACAAAAAATTGATACGAAAAAAGATAGCAAATTTTAAAAATTGAATTTAAGAAAAGATTTAAACAATCATTGGCTGTACAGTATAAGCTCCTGTAATTATTTTTTCTTTCAATTTTAAGCAACACTTCCCTATGCCATTATAAGACATGAAAGGGTTACGAATGTGTCTTGTTAAGTTTGGGATAGTTAACAAATTATCAACCTTTTTTTACAACCCTACCTTCAGCCTTGTTAAAGAAATTGAAAATGACAATGATGATGTTCCAAACAAAGAGAACACCAGTGAATGCAGTAAGGACAGGTATGAATATGAAGAAGGATCTAAGGAAGTTACTGGAAATAAAGAAACAGAACAGGCAAAAACAGAGATTGCTGTGTATGAATGTAATGCTACGGCACAAATAGACGCTTGCATCATCACGGTTCTCGTGCAGACCCTTGTAACGCTACGGAACCACATAGACATTTATGCCACCAGGGTTCTAACGGGTTTATGAGTATATTACTGCGCCTTAAGTTCCAGTAAAACTCCGTTGTAATCTTGCCGTGAGAAATAGTGACGAACACACAAAACACTTTCTGTTTTTTTTTCGTTTGATACGAATTTTATTTCCTACCACCCTTTCCTGGTGGTCGCCGACAAGAGAGAACAGAGTATGAAAAGAAGTCAACTGCTTTTGATAGAGAAATAAACCGTCGTGAGAAGAGAGAGAGAGAGAGAGAGAGAGAGAGAGAGAGAGAGAGAGAGAGAGAGAGAGAGAGAGAGAGAGAGAGAGAGTTTCGTCTACACATCTTCGCGGCAGGTGAGGGACCTTCGAGGAGCTCATCCAAAAAGGGGAGCCATAAGGTTCGGCCCGTCTTTACGTCGTTGCATTTCGAGTTTAACTCACTTAATTTTCCTCTTTTCTGTCACGCGTCCACCCAAACGGCTTTTGAGTTTCTTTTATCTAATCAGAACCCGTAGCCGATTTGCTGCTCATACATTTCTCTTTTTAACTCAAACGTCCGCTACTATCCCGACCTAGACTTGGGGAACCCCCTGTTCACCTTCCCATTTGATTCTCCCTTATAGACTTTTTCTCTCTCGGTCTTTGTCTCTGTGACTGCCTCGAACCTCTTTCTCATATATGACCCTCTGTTTCCACCGACCTTTAGTTGACTTCTAAATCTAGCTAGGAAACAATTTACTATTAAAACGTTCACCCAGAGTTTTAATTATTCGAAGACATCGCATTTTGGCCACGTACTTGCTCAGGGCAGTTTCTTGTTGATCTTGTAACATTTGGACCTAAAATGTTTCAAAACAAAGATAAACCGTTTGCTCCGACAGTAAGAATGTGAAAAAATAGTCCGAGGGTAATGCTATAACACTGGTTTTACAAAACAACTGAGAATAGAGAAACTGCTTTCACATCATGGTTGCTGTACTCTAAAACGAAAAAATTTCTTTATTGTTTCTGCTCTCGCCTCTTCCTGAAGACAGAACAACGCAAATCAAGTCTTGCAAGAAATCAAGGATTTCAAAAGTTCTGGAAGCTTAATTCAAAAATGTTATATAATTAAGGAATGATTTTTTAAAATATTAATCATTTTTCGTTAATTATATTTTATCATTCAGTTTGGTAGGGCTTTGAACTATTCGGTCTCTTAGTATAGGGGCAGTTAGGCTCGCGCGCAAAGGATATGACAATCACCATTTGTCATAATAAATCCCAGACAGGAAATGAGGCTGGAGTGTGGATGACGTCATGCCTAGAAGAGATGATCCTGAGAAATTGAGGATTTTGAAAAGACATCAGCTGCATTTTGACAGTTGAAAGATGTAGTTGGGTATTCGACTGTAGAGGCATGAGTTGGGTTGTCTACCGTTGAGGCATGGGGTTGAGTTTTTCGGATCTCGACCGGCAGAGATGAATTGAGATCTTAGACATCCCAAGATGCGCCGCGCGTAGGGGTGGGGTCAGCATAGTATGGTTTGCAAAGACCTTCAAGAATTGTGTCTCTCTCTTCGTGTCGCCATGGATCGAAGTCAGGAATTAATAAACGCGTTCGTATCGAAACGAAAGAGTCCGCCTGTGTTTTGCATATGCATATGTATTGTATACAACAAAAATACCAGAACATGAAAATTCCACTGACCACCAAAAGAATTTTCAAAGAATGAAAGATGTTGGAAATGACCCTTAATAAAGGTAAAACCCTTGACTGTAAATTACAAGAACAAACTGTGAAAGAAAGACAGATTTGGAGACGGTTATTTGATGTCGTGAAGTGTTTGACGAAGTAGAACCTACCTTTTAGAGGTGGGAAGTTTTATCTTCGCATGTGAAGATCATAATGAAGCCTTTGGTAACCATCCGTTGAATGAGAAATGGGCTCAATTCAATATTAAATATGCTAGGTTTTAGGTTTTAAATTACAACAGCCAACATACGAAAAGTTAACAAAATTATTCAAATGTTAGTCGCCATAAAATACAACTCGACCTAAATTACCTAATAGACTTTATCCCTGCCTAGCCCCAAAAAATCAAGTAGTAATTGTCAGTCTTGGCGAAGGAAGAGAGAATCCTATAAAAGAATAAAGGAGATAAAAAAGAGGGGTGGGAAATCTAACGTTTGTTACTTGAAAGAGAAGTGTGTCTATATTTCTTAAAAACAAAAACAAACAGTTCTCACCAAGTAATTTATTTCAAGAGAAATAAACTTTACAAAACCCGGCTATGCATATTTTCCCCAATGCTTGTCGAAAACAATTGAATTTTAAGTTACAAAAATAACATACATTCAAGTAACGACAATATTATAACAAAAAAAAAAGGGGGTACAAAAATAATGACCTGTGTTTCTCCTTTTATCATTAGGTGAGTAGTCATCTTGGGAATTAAAACCTAGAGATCTCAAATTGTTGGTCCCTTTCCTATAATAAGAATGTATAGCCCTGATTTGCTAAAGGGAACGGGTTTCTCCCTAGAAATTTCCCTTTTTAGAGCTCCATGGTGTGTGAGAAACAGTCAGTGAACTTATCAAAATATTCACATGGATACAAAAAAAAAAAAAAAAAACAACAACTAAAAAACAAAACCCAAGTGAAAAATCTCAAACCTTAAAGTGTCCACATGCAGAGCCTGACTCAGATAATGACTCTGATCAGACCCTTTTTCCGTTTGAAAAAGCTCTTAGCTCTCTAATTAAACCTAAATCTGTTAAAAAACTAATAAACAATACCTTCCTGGTAGAAGTCCCATAGAAAACCTTCTCACACCTTTTACTTGAACAAAAATACTTCTATAACCTCAAAATAAAAGCCTACCCCACGATTACCTGAACTCATCAAAGGGCGTAGTGTGAAGTCCAGATCTCTCCCTCTGCACTCTCAATGAAATAAAAACTAACCTCTGCAAACAAAGTTTCACTGATGCCCACAGGATATCCACTAAAAAAATAACTTAAGTTAAAATATGCATACCAAATCCACCGAGATGCTACAATTGCCAAAAATTTGGGCACCACAAAGTAAAATCTACCAGACCTGTATGTAAAAAATGTGGAGGAATCGGAATGGATCACATAGACTGTAAACAACCAGAAAAGTGTATAAACTGCAAACAAAATCATACAGCTGACTCAAAAGAATGCAGAATAAGGAAAAAAGGAAAAAAGAATATAAAAAAGAAAACCTGCAAAGAATATATCATACCTAACGGAATTAGAACAGGCAACCCCCGTGGATTCAATAAAAGACGTAGTTCGAAGTTCCGTGAAGGTTCCAGAGTTCGACAAACACCTGAAGAAGGCCGGAGGACATATCGGCCGAAACGTTGTGGAAATAACAATAAAGATGAAGACAATAGTCCGAAAACCATTTATGATAAGAATAATCAAGCTTCGTCTCAGAAATTTAGACAACTAATATCCAGTCGGTACGGACCTGATACAATATATGCATGGAAACAATTAGAAAAACTGAATCAAAAATTGGCACGAATGACGAACCATCTTACATTCCTATGCAGATGCCGAGACCTCAAGTTAGTTCCACCAGGCTTAACAATAAAAATCCCAGTTCATTCCAGGAGGGCCCGGAAAGTAACAAGAAGATTAAAGCTGGAATTATTCTGAGATCGAATTCATAACAACCATTGGAAGAAACATCAACAAAGGTCTCAACTTTGCCCTAATTTTATAACAATTTTCATTTGCCAGGTTGAATACCAGCTGGAAGCGATGGATGGTAGAGACGAATGGACAGAGAGAAAGAGATCAATATATCGATCTGTGCAAGTAGCGTGATAGGGTGATGATATACATCTAAAATGATATAAATTTTTTCAAAACACCTTGTATTTTATCAATGATAGACTGTAATTAAGTAACTGTAATCGGGTAAATCAATCAAAATGTTTTAATGGTTTTTCATAACAGAATGTTGAATATTTAAAGGCTTTAATAACAATTGTATACTTATTATGGTGTGAGATTCTAAGTGAATATTTATAAGTTTTAGTAAGATAATTTTAAAGTTTGATAATAGTCTAGTAAAAAAAATTTAGGATTTTGAAGATTGAATACCCACATTAAGAGTTGCTTCCCTTAGACTTTAGAATTTCAAAGGAATTGGTTCGATTAAAAAAAAAATTTTTTTTAAAATCTATTTTATAAGAATTAAAGAAAGTGTTTATCTCCTATTTTTCGATAAAATTTTGTTTATTTTATGAATAAATAAGATCATCTCAATGAATAGAAGATCGAAAAATTTTGAAGAATATGCATTCATAAAGAAAGAAATTAATAAAAGGTTTTATTATTCCTTGGAGACCGGGGTTCAATCTTTGGTCGAGTCATACTAAAGACTCAAAAATGGTGTTTGATACTATCTTGCTTAATATTCAGCATTATAAGGGATGTAACAAGAGTAAAGTGAAGCAATCTAGGGAATGGAGTAGCGCCCTGCCGTGGCCGTCACTAATATCAAGGCCTGCTCGATCAAATGTGACGTCACGTCAGTGGATCTATGAATCTCTCGCTTCATGACAACGTTGAATTATAATCACAAAGTCGTTTTTTTTTAAATACAGATTTAAAAACTTTTAAAAATGTAACAAGAAAGAAAAGAAAGAGACATGATTTCATTTATACGGGTTTTTATCAATTTTAACTAAAATTAAGAAAAACAATAATTAATAAGAAAATATAAACATAATAATCACTGACTGTCGGTCGTATTTGTAAATAAACACGGTTCTAAAGACAAAATTTTTCGTTTATTCGTCTGAATTTTAAAAACAATTTAATAAACACTGGTTAAATTTTCATATTTTTTATTTAATTACGAAAAATCACTATCACTTTTGTTTTAATTGCAAGAATTTTTAAATCGAAATCATTCATAGAAAGCAATCAAGCAACCAACAATAATATCATTAGAATATAGGAAAAAACAAAAAGCAACAATAAATAAGCAAAAATCATTAATTAAAGATATTAAAAAAAGCAAAAAAATAAAATTCAATCAAATTAATTCAAAGTAAATAAGTTCAAGATACTCTTTTTAAAAATCAAACTTATAAAAGTCTTTTTGTCTCAAAATTCAGTTGAATTGTGGAAGTTTTCTTTTTTTACTTAACTTCTTACAAGTAATATTATTATTTTCCTTGCTACAAAACACACACACACACACACACACACACACATATATATATATATATATATATATATATATATATAATTCTAATCGACAAAATAAAAAAAAAACAGAAGTGGGCTGAATGAGGAGATAACTCTTCATTGCTCTTCTATCCTCACCCACCTTCTGTCCTGTGTCTATTCTGA
>OY757946.1:0-22500 GCA_963585895.1 Sepioteuthis lessoniana | reverse complement strand
CTTTGTCGCACCGAGTAGTTGTGCGGGCGTATCGTTGACGGTAGCTATGGCTTTGTCGTGCCAAATAGCTGTGAGGGCGTATCGAGGCGATAGCTAAGGCTGTTTGGCGCCAAAGCGGTGCGGACGTATCGAGATGGTAGCTAAGGCTTGCACGCCAAAGCTGTGCAGACGTATTGAGACGATAGATAAGGCTTGCGCGCCAAAGATCTGCACTGTCGAGCGAACAGGCCAGGAGGACGAGGCTAAGATTGGCCTCGTGGAGTCGAATGGCCCCTGAGAGCGTCCGCGTAGACCTCTGTTTATTTGTCGCTGCCTCCCACCAGACACGACTTGACACATGGTCAAAAGCCCAAAGGCCGATTAAAGTGGGGGTAAAGGGGAGGGGAAGTTCGGGAACGAGCCGAGACTCGAACCCTGCTGGTCTATGCTGCTCATCGGCTCACTTGGTGCAATGTGAGCCTGATAAGGCAAGCAGTTTCACGAACCCAAATCTGGGTCCGGGCACGTATGCCGGGTTATGTCTTGAACTAGACAGGAAGGTCTAGTGCCATACATAGGTTTCGAGAAAGTCCGCAGAGGCCTCTGTTTATTTGTCGCTGCCTCCCACCAGACAGGACTTGACACAAGGTCAAAAGCCCGAAGGCCGATTTAAGTGGGGATAAAGGGGAGGGGAAGGTTGGGAACGAGCCGAGACTCGAACCCTGCTTGTCTATGCTGCTCATTGGCTCACTTAGTGCAATGTGAGCCTGATGAGGCAAGTAGTTTCACGAACCCAAATTTGGGTCCGGGCACGTATGCCGGGTTATGGCTTGAACTAGACAGCAAGGTCTAGTGCCATACATAGGTTTCGAGAAAGTCCGCGGGGACCTCTGTATTTATCGAAGCGTCCCACCAACGCACGAATATGGCACAAGGCCGTTTTCAAGGTGGGCCCAGTCGCATGGCCGAAGCCCACACGCGTCCGGCAAGGCCAAAAATACCTTCGGCCCCGTCGGCATTCCCCTTTTTGGGGCGCCTCAGGCGCCAGGCAATAACCCCCCGAAGGGGGTATAAGCCTGGGGGGATGGCCCCCTTAGGCCGGAGGAAATCTCCAGTGCCAAGGCACACCCGGCAGAACCGCCCAGAGGTTAGACGGCCTACCGAATGCAACCCAACAACTGAAAAGGAAAGGCCACACACAAACGCCCTAGAGCGTCCGCGTAGACCTCTGTATTTATCGAAGCGTCCCACCAACGCACGAATATGGCACAAGGCCGTTTTTAAGGTGGGCCCGGTCGCAGGGCCGAAGCCCACACGCGTCCGGCAAGGCCAAAAATATCTTCGGCCACGTCGGCATTCCCTTTTTTGGGGCGCCTCAGGCGCTAGGGCAAAGGTGTAATCCGATATGTTTACGTTCGTAGGCCGGTCGCGGCACCTTTTCTAAGAATTTTTAAAAAATATTTAATTGAAAAGAAAACACAATTTTCTTAAATAAAATATAAATAAAAAAAATTAATTCAAATATTTTTAGAAAATATAATTTTTAACAAGTTTTTTCGGCTTCAGTTTGAATTTTAAAACTGCTTTCTTGTGCTACGACTGTGGACATGAAAGTGAGACTAACGGCAGCTCTCGACAAAAGAGGGTTCGTTTGTGTCTGGCGTGCAGGTCAGTAATCTGATACGAAGGAAGAAACACCGCCATTACGGTGTGAAAGAAAAGAAAAATACTCACCGCTGTTTCAATAATCCACCTTCAGCCTATTAAAGGAAAAAAGAGAGGAGGCCCCCGACCGGAATTTTTATAGGCTAAGGAAATGGATTATGGGTAGAGTGACGTGAATAAAAACCGACTCGTTTTTTTTTGTCGTCACTTTTTTTCTCGGCGAGAAGCAGAAGCAGGAAAGAAGGTGGAAGAGGAACGAAAGAAGAAGCACAGAGAGAGAGAGAGAGAGAGAGAGAGAGAGAGAGAGAGAGAGAGAGAGAGAAAGGAGATTGAGAGAGAGAGAAGGAGGAAAGTGGATGAGGAACGCAAAGGGGGAAGTGGTGTAGCAAGCACTTTAGACTGAAATCTAAAGATTCCTGGCTCAATTCCGGGTTCAACACTCAGGGAGATTATCCACCCTAAAACTACAATCGGCATAATGGGGGACAGGTTCGACCTGAAATTAATTCCAGAATTCAATGGCTTGACCCCAGTACTTGACTGGGTGGAAAAAGTGGAACTGCATTGTCTCTTGTCTGGCGTAAAGAGAATTGAACATGTGATTCCTCTGCGTCTGTCCGGCGGGTCTTTCGCTGTGTATCTACAGCTCAGTGCTGAGGAAAAACAGAGTTATGAGAGGATCAAGGCAGCACTTTACAAAGCGTTTGCTATCGACCCCGCCACTGCCTGAGAGCAATTTGAGGCAAGAGCATTACGTCCAGGCGAAACTGTGGACGTATATTTGGCCGAGCTAACGAAGCTGACGGTGTTGTTCGATGGGCTGCCCGAGCGGGCCTTGGCATACAAATTTCTGGCGGGGCTCCCAACCGGAGCAAAGCAGTTCCTGTGAGCGAGCTCAAGCATAGACTCGTTGTCCCTTAATGACCTGGTAGACCGGGCCAGGACCGTGATGAAGGACAATTCCGAGCTGAGGGATCCGGTAATCGCCGCTGCGCAATCCACACCGAGTGATGACAGACCGTCTCAGGGGCCTAGACCGCGTAGTGGGGTCGTGTGTTATAGGTGCGATGGCCAGGGCCACATTGGGGGGGGATTTTTTTTAATAAATGAAAAAAAAACTTAAAATAAAAAAAGGCGCCAACGTTTCAGCAGAAAAAAAAAAGAAAATAAGACATCTTGTGTGGTTGGGGGAACTATGGTCATTTTTTCTACTTTGTACTTACTTTTCTTACGGGTACAGCTTCAGATGATTTAATGAAATAATCTTTTTTATGCAATTATCATTTTTTTATTTTTAGGGGGTTCTTCTTCGTCGGTGGCAGCATAATATAACGCTCGCAGTCTGATAAGCGAAGGAGGAGGTACAATCTTGCCGCTTGGATAAAAAATTGATGCACCAGAGTTGTTTTATCCGTAACTAAGGAAATGAATATCTTGCCAGGTACTGGTGTATATATTTGGACTTCATACCAGGTCACTTAATCCATTCTTTGAGATCGCACCAAAATCTTTATTGTCTTTATTCAGAAGTCACAAAATTTTCTGAGTGTTTGATAACAAGATGTTTGTAGCATGAACCTAACGAACTGATGCTTTTGTACGCCGGCCAAGCATCACTGTATATTATTGAACACGGTTTTATGTACTTTTTATGAGAGGAAGAAGTGTCACGCTATTTCTTTTATCACCAGTAGGACCGTTTAAGGCGACACCAAATCTTCGTTTGCTTAACGTCTCAATTCCACCAAACAACCACAATTGTTTTAGTACACGACTCCTGTTGAACTTACGACATACAATTACTGTTTCATGGGCAACGTTCCGATCTAGCTCAATGGAGATGTCCTCGCTGCCAACCTTAGCGCTTTTGGCGGCGTGGAAGACGTTTTGCCAACAAGATCGGCAGCCATCCCCCATATAAGGATCAAAATATGATAGTGGTCGTTGAGAGTAGGAGACACCTCTGTTGGGCCTGCAAGCAGATAGGCCATTTTTCAAAATCTTGCCCTCAAAATACCCCCAAACCCACAGCAACAACAACATCAACAGCAGCAGCTGTCCACTCTGCTGGGTGCTAGCTTTCCTTACTACATCTCGTCTACTCCGTCTCCAACTCTACTCAACTGTCTAACTCAACTGTTCAATTCGTCGGCCTTATATTACCTTCAAACTCCCACGCGGTCATATGGACACGCCTCTATGCCTCCGCAATTTCTTCCGATATATGGAGATCGGGATGTGTCACTTCCGCTATCTTTGGAATGACCTGTGTGATCGTCATCGAGCGGAAACAACTGTGATGCAGTTCAGAGGTCACTGTCTTCCGGTGCGTCAGTCTATGAGAGTATAATGGGATTTTTTTTACCTCGTCCCATTTCATCAGGCAATTTCCGCCCACGCGACTTCCTCTCATAACTGCCATTAGAATGTGTCACTTCCTTCCGGTGCACCACCTTGAATGGCATTTTTGGCCGGGTCAAAGGATCAAAACATAACACCCCCCCTCAAATCAAACTCCAACCACACTGGAACAATCATCTGCGCCCTCTTCTCCCGTACACTGCTCTCTTTCTCCTCTCTCTCTCACCTCTAAGGTTCTTCTCTCGGTCTCATTTAGCATCAAGACAGCTGAAAACCCCCTTGGATTCATAAAAAACCTGTCACAGAGCAAAGTCGGCCTCAACAGAGGACCGACAAGGCTTCCCAGGACTCTCACTATGCTCTGTGGAATCTGAGGAGACCCCGCAGACTTTCAGCTCCGCAGAGCACTAAAACCACTCATGAATCTAGATTTCATAGGAAAAAAAGTAGCAAATCCTTGTCTATTCAGGGGTGCACCCATGGTGACCACCTTCGTTCGTTCGGTTGGTAGCGACACGAAGGCTGTGTGGAACTTTCTTGAGAAGGCCAGTCGGGCGGACATTAGGTTGGCGGAGTTGGAGCACCCCTTCTTGAAAAAATGTTTTCATTTTGTTCGGAAAGGGTCCCCATTTATGTTCATCCCTGTTATTATAGGTCCCTAAAGCTGCGGTACCCTCCAGATGTCGGAGGAGTGTTCAGGAACGGCCGAGTGACGACTGAGCTCGGCACCGGATCTCTGAGGCACGCCGTCGGCATCGTCATCCCCAACGACTTCCGGAGCATACTCGACAGTGAGTAAAGTAAGTGGGTTTGATGTCTCTAAACCTTACCACTTTGAATGCGAGGGGACTGAGAGATCCAAGCAAGTGCGCTTGGTTGCTTAGTGAACTCTCGAATCTCTGGTGAATGTTACTACAGTGCAAGAGACTCACTTCCTTTGCGCAGAGGACTGTTGGATGCTGAGGGACGACTTTGAAGTCTTTTTCAGTATTCGGCAGCCGCTGCAGCACTGGGATCTCTCTACTAGTTGAACGCAGCCTTAATGTGATTGTCAATCTTGTCTTCGCCGGTGACGAGGGTCGGTTGGTTATAGTCGATGTTGCCGTTAAAAGCTTCGAGTTTCGGGTGGTCGCGGTTTATGCTTCCAATGGCGTTGGTGAGAGACGCTCCTTTTTCTGACAGTTGGAGCCGTTTTTTGATGATCCGAAACGGAAAATTCTAATGGGCGATTGGAATACGATCCTTGACCCCACGGTAGATAAGGCCGGATGGGGCGCTAGTGGATCGGATGAGCGTGAAAGCAGCCTGATCGACCTAATGGCTCAGCACAATTTGGTCGACTGGTTTCATCGTCTCTATGTTCTTGCTTTGAAGCCCCTGCTCCGTAGGCTTAGGGACGGGATGGTAAATCCAGCCCTGCGCGGAGTCCTTTTTGCTGGCCGTATCAGAGCGAAGGTCTCTACGTACGCCGATATCGCTGTCTTTGTGTCCCGACGATCGGACATAAAAGCAATGGAGAAGGTTATTAAGAGCTACGAAGAAGTAGAAGATGCCAAAATCAATTTCGATAAAAGCAAAGGTCTGCGGCTGGGTGCCTGGAGGGATGGCGTTCCTCTGCCAAGACCCTTCCGCTGGAGTGACGGACCCGTCTGCATCCTCGTGGTGTGGATCAGGCCCAGCCTTCAACTGGAGCAAAATTGGTTGGAAGTACGGACCAAGGTAGAAGTGCTGGTGGGTACCGGGCTTCGAAGGCGTTTGTCCTTAAATCTTCCCCTTGATCCTTTTCCGGTTATCCGTACTTCCCTTGCCTAAGGTTCACTGGCTGGCTTTAATACAATCTCTCTCCAAATTACTTCGGTGTGATCGAAAGCCGATGGTTCGTAGACAGGTCTGCTGCCAACGTCCTTGAAATGGAGGTCTAGGGATGCCTTATCTGGAGTGCCACTGGCTCGCTTAAAGACTGACTTACCAGGGCCGATCCTTGTCGAGGGGCACAGTGTAGGGACAAAAGGTGAGAGACGTCTTTCCTCGCCTGGAGTCCGACACCGAAGCCGAAGGCTGCAGTAAGCCTAAGGGTGCCGCACCGTTTACATGCGAGTGCTGAAAGGCCCTCCGTAAACTTCCTCGATGCAGTGATATTTCTCAGTCTCGAAAGGAACTGTATAGGGAGTTAGTATTGGGTTCCGCTTCGGATCCTCTCGTGGAGCGACTCGGTTGGTCGCTGGGGAAGATTCGCTCTCAATGGAATTGGGCGCCAGGTTCTGGCTTCTTGAACAACTCCGAGTTCTCGCTGACCTGGCGACTTGCATGGAACGCGTTACCTCTTGCCGACAGGGCATTTAAAGCAGGTTTGGAAGACATCCCCGATTGCCTCCGCTGCGGCAGTGGCCAGGAAGAAACAGCTTTGCATGCCTTCTACTACTGCAAGCGGGTTCATCCATTTTGGAATCACGCTGAGGATTGGACAGCCCGCATCGATTCCAAACAGGAGTACATCACTTATGAGCTCGTCCCTACTTCTCCCGCAGTGTCCTGCATGTCTGGTTCGTCTAACTTGGATAGTTTTTGTGATGTGTAGTAAGTGGCCGTACAGCTGCTGCTTTGAGGTGTGCTGCCTCCCGGAATTGTTCAATTGTTCTTGTTCTTTGATCCATTTGTTTAAGTTCATCTCTGGTCCACCCGAGAAAGCGTCAGGAATATCTAACGAGAGGTACAGCACAGGTATTTATTCCTTTGATAAGGTTTCGGCTAGAGAGTTTTATCTTGGGTAGTTTTCTAGTTCTCCTGAGATATTCTTTTTGAATTTTATCTTTCATTTCCACTTGTTTGATTGTGTCAGCCTCCAAGATACCCAAATATTTGTAGGTTTCGTTTTCTGCGAGTGTTCTAATCTTGTCTTGATTTGGTAGTTCCATTCCGTCAGTCATATGTCGTTTGCCACTTTTCATTACTAGCATGGTACATTTTTCTATGCCAAATTCCATTCCTATGTCCTGACTGTATATTCTAACTGCGTGTATTAGAGTTTCCAGTTCTTTTTCATTTTTTGCAAATATTTTGATGACATCCATGTACATTAAATGATTGAATTTTTTTCTGCGATCTACTAAGTTTTTATCCGGCTGTGCATTTTCTGAGTATGTGGTTAAGTGGCATCATGGCAATTATGAACAGTAATGGTGATAGAGCATCTCTTTGGAAAATACTTCTTTGGATCTTTGTTTCAGCTTAGCTTCTTCCTATTGCTGTCAATTCCACTCTCCATGTTTTCATAGTTTTGTCGATAAAGTTTATGACTTCATGTGATATTTTGTACATTTTGAGGCTGTTTATTATCCAGCTATGTGGATCCATATCATATGCCTTTTTGTAGTCAATCCAGGCCATAGCTAGATTTTTCCATCCGGTCTTGCTCTCATTTAGAATGTGTTGATCTATGTAAAGTAATTCTGCTGTGCCTCTGGATCCTTTGTAACATCCTTTCTGTTCGTCAGGGAACAAACCGAGGCTTGTTAACGAGTAGTAAATTTCTTCCCTTATTTGTGCTGTTAATATTTTCCACATCATTGGTAGGCAAGTTATGGGTCTGTAATTGTTTGGGACGGTTCCTTTCTTTGGGTCCTTTTGTATCAATGTGGTCCTTCCTTTGGTCATCCATTCAGGTACGTGTGCTCTTGTTGGCATTTATTCATTTCTAGTGCTAGTCTGTCGTGAATGGAGGTGAATTTCTTGAACCAGAAACCATGTATTCCATCAAGTCCTGACGTTTTCCAGTTTGATATATTTCTAAGTGTCGTTTATTATTATTATTATTATTATTATTATTATTATTTCTTCCAACAGCATGTCCTCGGTGAGGAAGAAGGCTTTACCACTCGGAATTCGAGTTGTGCTGTCGAGGACAACGGAGGAGCAAATACGGAAATGTTCTAATCTGTTGTGGAACAAATCTCATCCACAGGGAAGCCCATATCTGCTGCAATAGTAAACCCTTTATGAAGGAGGGCACTCACTCTGCATGTTGTGGAAGCAAAGCCTATAATACTGCGTTGAATAATTGTGTAAACGGAGGAGTCTTTCTGAAATAGGTAACAAGATGATTGTCACAAAACACCATCGACGAGAAAACCATTAATTAGAAGAATGGTTATTCAAAAAATCACTTTTTATTTTATTTTAGATAAATCATATCTATAAAAAACGTTCTTGGTTCATTTCTATGAATCCTATTTCAATAAAAAATCAATTAATTACTATGTATTGCTTATTTTAATATAGTGCCAGTGTTTTACATTATTCGACAAACATTTTTTAGAATGTGAACCGTTCTAAAAAAATGCGTTGCCAAATAATGACGCGTAATATTCAAGTATACTTTGTTTTTGCTTTCTTTTGTCTTAGTTTGTTTATGTTCATTGCAAAAATATTCACGTTCATGTTGAGAATTGGTATGATCGTGAGTTTTTTTTTTGTTTTTTTTACTTCTGTTAAATACTGAAATATTCAAATTGATGAACATATTATCTAAAGTGCAGAAATTGGTTATCATTATTCCATGAATTTTTCATTTCAACAATAATTCTTTTTCGGTCCATTAAGAATATTTTGACCGCTGCTCTCTCAAGCCTTCACCGTGTTTTTGCAGAATACAGTCATCTTCATGGAGTCTTAAGTACAATACTTTTGTTCTCTCACAATTATTTTTAAAAAATTTCCCATATCGACTTGACATAGCTTCATGATTGTAAATTTTTTTTCAAACAGAGCAAAAGTTTTGCTTCACATATATTGCAAACAGTTATACGAACTAAAGGAAAATGAAGACATTAAATCATTAAAAAAAATTCTATTTAGCATAAGAAGCATAGAGAACAACAGCTAAAATCTATACTATGCTATAAAATCTAAAATGCCTCTGAATATAAAAAGCGTTCATCTTTTAATGGATAAAATATTTTATGACAAGTTTAAACTATTGTGAATTTTTGTGAAAAGATATTTTCTTTATAATTTAAAATGATTAAGAGAAAATATGCTAGAAAGTTATTAAAATTCTAGAATTAAAATCAAATACATTTTTCATTTTAATTTCTTTGTTTAATGATATATCCATCTTTGTAAAGCACATTTTTTTAATTCAATATACTGGGCGCAGGAAAGCAAGCATGTATATTATTATTTTTGTATGTAAGAGATGTAAAATGTGTTTTGCTAATTAAAGAGACGATAAGGAAAAAATTGTTTTGGTCATTCTACTTATCCATTCTTAACTTTTTATGAAAAGTTTATTTGTTCCAAAAAGAATTATCAGTTTTCTTTTTTGTTGATTATTAAAAATCACAAATTGTTTTTTATGGCCGGCATCAATATTTTGTTTTTATGAATAACTTAAAAATAAACTAAAATAACAATACTTGCGTAAAACATGGGGCCAACAATAAAAACAAGAGAAAAAATAGAATGAAACATTTTGCATGATGAATCTGCAAATATGTGCACCCATGTGTATGTGTGCGGAATTTTAATAGCTGGAAACAAATTGCTACCTTTGTATACTCGTAAATATTTACAAATCTACAGAAATATATATTTTCCTAATTTCCAAGAAAAGTGGATAAAGTGGAGTTATACAAAATTGACAAGGTTGCCCATGCAAGCTGATCTGAAGGTAAAAATGATTCTGTATTTTAACAACAGTAAAGTGTATGTCACCCTCTTGAATGGCATTAAATGTTTATCAGGAATGATATTGTGGTGATAAAGGAAGGAACTATATAATCTCCCTTACTTTCTGGGAGCGAATTGTTCCCCTTTTGTTTAGTTGACTGGTGAAACGCCATATTAGCCGTGGCTACCTCTAACACCAGTTCTTAGTTGAATAAAGCTTATCTTCAAGCTTATCTGACTTCTTCAATTAATTGCTAGCTCTACATATCACTTATTACAGATATCCTGAAATGATCAGTAAGATCTTTTTTTGGTCACCTTAAATAAATCTAAATTGATTTTCTTACTGAACTAAGCTAGGAGTGAATTGTGTTGGTTCATTTTTAACATATTCACTCATTACTCTACCTCAATCATTGTTACATGTCAAGGTGGTAATATGTTTGTCATTTAATTATGCTAAAACTTTAATTCTTTTGATTCATATTTTGTTTGTTTTATTTCATTTTTCGACTGGTTAACGTGTTTTTTTTTCAGCACATTAAATTGCAGTAAAGTTGGGTTGACTATACAACGAATTTAAAAATATTTTCAGTGTTCTTTTTTAAATCTTTATATCCTTTTCCTAGACACTTACCTCAACTTTTTGCATCTATGCCGAATGGAAAAATTGGTATTTCATTGGAAACTGTCGTATTATGTTGATTATATTGTGAGAACTGCATTCAGTATGATTTAGATGATATGTAGAAAATAAATAATTAACCTCGAGACCAATGGGTTTTAATATAAAACATTTGTAAATGTAAAATTTCTATTAAGTAAAGTTGGGCAGGATTAAAGGTTTTCATTTTGTTACATTTCATCTTCAAAATTCAACTGCGTCAATTCGTATAATAGGGATACTTACTAAGCTTGTTTTTGACCATCACACAGCAACAGAATATTTTTGTACAAATCTTCCTGGCAGGTCCGAATTTGCCCGAAAATAATATCAGAAGTTATTCAAGCATAAAAAGTATTCAAAATCCTGACTTTTATTAGTGATAGAATGCTGCTAAGCAATGGTAGAGGGGGGAATTAGGACAACGATGGTTAGCAAAATATTTTGTGTCATTGAGAATTCCGAAAATGTTTAATAGATAAATTTCATAAACAATAGGTCTCTCGAATTTCCAACTCTTTCTACAGTATCATCTCAGCCACGTGTATTATGTTGATTTTTGATGTTCTAATGTTGTTTGAATCTGCAATCCCTCCTTTAGGTCCTGTTCTATATGCAACATCTAACATAAGGTTGATTGCAATTCTCAAATTTTACAGCCTTTTCAGTTTCTCGCCGAGATTCGTTTTGATTTCAAACACGAGTTCGCTAAAAAAAAGTGTGTGTGTGTGGAGGGGGGCAGAATCACTGACAGAATTCCTTTTGTTTTCTTTAGAAAAACAGACCTACTCTTCTAGTCGAGATGACTTTGTCGGTATTTCTATCTATCTAAATGAGGCAGAGAGAGAGAGAGAGAGAGAGAGAGAGAGAGAGAGAGAGAGAGAGAGAGAGAGAGAGAGAGAGAGATCTTTCTTCAGGGTATATAGAAAATAGATATATTTTGCTTGGTATTTACTTCGCTTCAAATGATCTTTTCAATCTAAAAAACAACTGCAGGTTTAAGAGAGGAAGAAATAAGAGACAAGAAAAAATCACATATCTTGAATGAAGAAGATAAATGCTGAAGATGAGTAAATAGAGAAATTTAAGCTACAGAAAAACAACATTTAAAAAAAGTGAAAATATCTTTTATTTTGCAATGAATATTTTTGAGGTGCAGTTTTCAGCTCTATAGAGATGTTTCTTAAAATATTGTCCCATTATTGATTTTGGTAATTTTTAAAGACAAATTTTATCAAAGAAAACAAAAAGATAAGGTTACAATATTTCCAGTAGTTTTCATTTAAGAAAGACTCTTCCATTGATACATTTGTAAAAAACCGCGTCGTAGACTCTTCTTCCACAACATAATGGTCTAATGCCATATCTCCACAATCGTACGTTAGCGCAGCACAGTTGAAATTTTAGGTCGTATACGACAGTACCACAACAGCTAGGATATATCCCAAACTTGCTTCTAACTGTATTTCTACAGCACATCTGGAACCTTGGGTTGTAAGTTCTCCGACCACAGCGAGCTATAATAATAACAAAAAGAATATAATAGAAAGGCTGATTGGATAAATATGAAAAAAGAATTACAAGGACTCGAAGCGGAAACACACCCTGAAATACTCAAGGCGGAAATACCCCTGGAATCGTTCAGAGCAACTCCCCCAAAAATACCGATTTGGAAAACAACAGGTCAGGATAGCTTTCAAGGGTTATGGCTTTAAAAAAATTCCCGTCTATCCACGGCAGGCTGGCTCTTGAACCGAGTAAATGCCTCGAAGAAGCAAATATACCCGAATGGATGACTAAGAAAAGACTAACCAGATCCAGAACGATATAAAAAACATCCCCAGCAACGATAGACGGGTAACTTGTATACCTATGATGTAGAAAATCCTAACAGCATTGATTAAGGAGAAGATTTAATACTTTCTAGTAAGTTGAAGAACCGAAAAGATAGTACAAGAAGAATAAGCGACTTATTGTACATTGATCAGCACACCCTCAAGGAGAGCAAAGCGAAGCGGTTAAATATAGCCACGACGTGGATTGAAAAAAAAAAGCCTAAAATGTGATCCAAGCCCAGTCTGCTGGGGCTATAGAATACACTGACTGCATCTTTGGAGAGAGGTAAGACGTCACCAACGAGTGTCTTGGATATGACATTAAACAGTGTGATGGTAAAGCTTCAGTAATGCAGGAGCTTTGAGGAAGGCGGGGTACTTCTTCATTGCTATCGTTCCCTGGTTTACTCTAACCCCAAGTGGTAGCACTTGAAAGGGTCTTATCTATGGGTCAAATAGAACTATTAGACGTTTAAACTGAGTGCAAGCAAATGACCTATGATAAACAGAATTGTTTGAAATCGAATTGTTTGATCATTTAACTGTGTGTACATAAATGATTGATGTTTAATTGAATTGATAGTGATACATAGCAATTCTTGGAACAATTGAACTTTGTTGACTTATGTTTACAAATTATATATATCTAATATATATGTCTAAACTGGATTAGGCATTAAATAACCTATAATGGTTGATATGCCATAAAACCAAACCAAATTAAACCAAACTAATATTTGATCCAGGAAAGTTGGATAGTAAACTGTCTAAAAATCAACAATATATTCGAGAAAGTCATACAATTCATCAGGGAAGCCATGAAAAACTAAAAAGTGGAATTGATAGTGAGAGGAAAAATCTTAACTGAGGTGAAAATCCAGAGAAACATCTTCCATGGAGATGCACCTTCGCGATTACTATCTGTAATAGCAATGATGCCATCCAATCACATTCCTAGGAAATGCACTGGGGACTACAATTTTCTAAATCGCAAGAAAAGATTAATAACCTTATGTACATGGACGAGATCAAGTTAATGGCAAAACTAAAAACAGAACTGGAGACTGATACAAAAAGTAAGAATATACAACCTGGATATAGAATTAGAATTTGATATAGAAAAATGTGGCATGCGCATAATGAAAAGTGAAAAAAGACAAATAACGGAAATAATAGCACTACTAAAACAAGAAAAATTAGAACTTATGAAGAAAAGGAAAATTTCAAGTAATTGGGAATATTGGAAGCGGACACTGTCAAATAAGCGGAGATGATAGAAAAAATAACAAAAGAGTACCTCAGACGAACGAGACCAAACTAAACGAAACCAAAAATTTCATCAAAAAGATAAACACCTGGGTTGTCTCTCTTTTAAAATACTCGGGACCATACTTAAAATGGACAAGAGAAGGACTCAGAAAAATGGAACAGAGGACAAGAAAATTAATGAAGACGCACACGGCCTTATATCAGAGGGATACCATATACAGACTTTACGTATCAAGAAAAGAAGAAGACTGACAAACATTGAAGAAAGCGTAGATGCATCAATACTGAGACTCGAAGACTACATTAAAAAGTGCGAAGAAGGATAAATTACAGCAACCAGTAGCAGCGCTGACAAGATAACAACAAACAGAACAACAATAACAACGAAAAAGAAATGAGCAGAAAAAACATCTGTATGGATATATCAATCAAAAAGTGAAATCCCAAACGAGAAGACTTGGTCATGGATACGAAAGGAAACCTTAAGAGAGAAACTGAATCTCGTCTAATAACATCAAAAAACAACGCCATAAGGAACAATTATGTTAAAGTAAAATAGATGATACGCCAGAGAATAGCAAATGTAGATCCTGTGGTGACAAGACGAAATGATTAATTACATGATAAGAGAAAGTGGCTAATTAGCGCAATGGGAAAAATACTTGGACAAGAGAGGGTGGTAAAGGTCATCCGTTATGAATTCTGCAATAAATTGAAATTTGACCATACTACCAAAATGAATATGCAAAATCAGAACCCGCCCTGGAGAATGAGACGCATACAATCCTCTGAAATTTCGAGATAACATACACAGATCACCTAATCCCAGCCAGAAGACCATACCTTAGAGAAAGTAAACAAAAAAACAAAAAAATAAAGAGTACCAGCCAAAAAGTGAATGTTTGCCGTCTCGGTGGACGACAGAATAAAATTAAAAGAAATCGAAATGAGTAGTAAATAACTAGACCTTGCCAGAAAAAACAAACTACTGAACATCAAAGTAATTGTGATAACAATTGTAATTGGTGTGCTCGGAACAATCTCCAATTGATTGATAAAGGGACTTGGAAATAAGAGGACAAGTGGAGACAATCCAGACTGCAGCATTATTAAGATCGACCAGAATAGTGAGAAGAGACCTGGAGGCTTAAGGAGACTTGAAGTCACTCAAAATCCAATGGAAAACCATCAGCTAGTGCTGGTGTGACTAACTCAGATAAAAATAATGTTGATAATAACTTTAAATGTGTCAAGAAAAGGAGGCAGAGGACTTCCCGGCATTGAAGATAGCGTTGACGCAGCGAGATAATGACTCGAAAATTACATAGAAAAGCGCAGAAGAAGACTGATTATAGAAACAATATTGACAACACGAGGATAAACACAGTAGAAATAACCGGAAAACACAAAATGGGAATAAAAACAACTCTATGGACGTTTTAAGCGACTAACAACGTCATAAGGACCAATTATATCAAAGCAAGAATAGATAAGACGCAACAAAATAGTAGATGTTGGTTATGTGGTGATAGAGGCGAAACGATCAATCATTAGTGAATGCAGCCAATTAGCGCAGAAAGAGTATAAGAGTTGACACGACTAAGTGGACAAGGTGATCTATTTGGAATTATGCAAGGAACTGAAATTTGACCATACGAACAAATGGTATATGAATAACCTAGAATCTGTCCTAAAGAACGAGACGCAAAACTCCATTAGGATTTTGAGGTACAAACGGATCACCTTATCTCAGCCACACGACCAGAATTAGAAATAATAGAAAAAAAGAAAGAAAGAGAACTTGCTGAATTGTGGATTTTACTGTCTTGGCTGACCACAGAGAAAAATTGAAGGAAAGCGAAAAGAAAAATTAACACCTGAACCTTGCTTGGGAATTTAGAAAACTGTGGAAGATGAAAGTGACGGTAATACCAATTGTAACTGGTGCATTCGGTATAGTCAGCAAAGGATTGGTACAAGGACTGGATGACTTGGAAATAATAGGACAAGTGGAAAGCATCCAATCCACTGCATTGTTAAGATCGGCTAGAATACTTAGAAGAGTTCCAGAGACTTGAAGAGGCTTGTTGTCACTCAAATTTCAATGAAAGACCATCGGCTAACGCTGGTGGGAAAAACTTGAAAAGGAGTAAATAATAATAATAATAATAATAATAATAATAATAATAATAATAATAATAATAATAATAATTGAGGACTTTTCTGTCCCGGCGGACCACAGAGTGAAATTAAAAGAATGTGAAAAGAGGGATAAGTACCTCGATTTTGCTAGGGAATTGAAAAGGCTGTGGAACGTGATAGTGACGATAATACCAATTGTAATTGGTGTTCTTGGTACAGTAACGAAAGGATTAGTATAAGTACTAGAGGACTTGGAAATGACAGGATAAGTGGAGACCATTCAATCTACTGCATTACTGAGATTGGCAACTATACCGAGAAGAGTCCTGGAGACTCGAAGAGACTTGTTGTCCCTTAAACTCCAGTGGGAAGCCATCAGCTAACGCTGGTGTGAAAATCTCTCAAAAGTGAATAAATAATAATAATAATAATAATAATAATAATAATAATAATAATAATAATTAGAAGAAGAAGAAGAAGAAGAAGAAGAAGAAGAAGAAGAAGAAGAAGAAGAAGAAAGATTTGGAATAAGCCTGTGACATGTTAAAATGTAGTAACTAGAGATCAGAGAAAGAGCTGGGTTAGCCTTGAGCACATCACTTCTGAGGTCGGCTAGAATACTGGGAATAGTACTGGAAATCTGAAGAAACTTCCTGTACACTGACTACATTGTAATTCTACACGCTGACACTGGTGAAAAAAGCTTGCAAAGTGTGGAATTATAATAATCTAATGTAAAAATCTAGTTATGAAGAAGTAAAATAGATACGATCGGGTGGGGAAGGTGTATTACTGAGATCTGTGTAAACAGCTATGATGTAACTGCACAAATGTAAAATACAGAAATTTCACAGATTCTGACTTTCAAGCAGATCATCCAGTCCACATCAAAAGATTAATTTTAGTCAACGTGATAAAGAAAAGCAAATTTTTAGATAATGGATATCACTGTGAATTACTCTTTATCACGTTGCGAGATAATTTTGTTTTTTTTAAATAAGGAATACGAAGATGACAGTTAATTCTATCAATTCTTTCTCAGTGAACAATAACATCTGACACTTTATTCATTCATCAAAGATCTGTGGGATTATATCGATAGTAGCCATTAGGAAGGCCTCAGGAGGAACCAATCAAATAATCAACAAATAAGGAGCATGCCATTAAAGACCATCTGCAATTCCCATCAATTATAAATCGATGGAACTCTTGACACAATTTGGACAAAAAATTTTGGTCTCATCTTGGATGTTTTGTTTTGATTTTGTCAAATCCTTTTTATTTGCTATGAACAACTGCAAGTAAACTTTATGACTTTTCGGGAGCAGCATGAGAAACAAAAATCAAACAAAGGAGATGCTCGGTTCTCAATTGTAACAACTAATCGAAGGTTCACTTGGAATGAAGTCGTTTATCAAATTTATATGAGAATGAAAACTTATAGAAAGTCAAAATATTATTTATAACGATAATGATTGGTGATGAAATTCTATACTCACATCTGTTTATGAAGAAAGCATGACTTAAAACGAACATGGCACACAAAAAGACGGTGATCTTCAGCATTTTCCCCATTTCGGAATTGGTTCTTAACTATCAAAGTTTTACGAATTACTGGTGCTTTTATAGACATTTTACATCCGGCTCGAAAGACCCAATCCTTTCAGGTAAATCCCAGATACTTTTCATCAAAATACGTGGCATCCGCTTCAGACGATTTGGGAAAATTTCTCATAGGGTTAAATACGTGACTTAAAGTAACGAAAACAAAAGAAGAACAAGAAGATATGAGGAGGTGGTGAAATAAGATTATATAAACACAATAGTTATTAGTCATATCTAAGTTGGTCGATTGTAGAAGTGTCAATGGCAACTGTCCAATGTATAACAAAGAAAATCTCGAGTGACAAGATTTCGTTTTTATGTATTGACTACTAAAATTTAATAAGATCCCATCAATCCATTTATATCGACAATTTAATCAATATTCTAAATTAGATTTTAATGCATTTTTTTTCTTTAAACATCTGATTGAAAATGATATGTATAAACTTTTATCTTATATAATAAATTTTCAATAGGAATTTTGATTATTAAGTATATGAATATTTGGAGGTATCATTTTACTCATGAAGGTTCAATTTTTCAAGTGTTAACAACTGTAGATTACACAAAAAATGCTTCAAAATATTTGAAAACTGTTCAATCTTTCTTCTAAGAACAAAGGCATTTTGAGTTGAATTGAAATGACCGTTTCTCACTTAATTAGACTAGATTTTCTGGTATTATTTCACACAAACGTTTCTAATGAAGACATATCCTTTAAAGCCATTTTCCACTTATAATTAATCATATGTGATACACATTATACGTATTTACCAAACCCCTGCACACGAATAGAATGTGACATAAGGTGATTTTCAAGCGCAGCTTAACAGGTTGGAATTCAGTTTTCCTTCATTTTAGCCAGTTGTCATACCAAATTAAAAAGCTCTATCTGCCCTACTATTTATCCATAGGTGCAGGGAGAATAGTGGGATACACATTATAGGTTTTAAGTGATTGAACTGAATAAGATTTTGTCAAAATTTCCCAACTGATTTTGCCACTATTTAATTTTCGTGTTATGATTAAAAAAAAACAGCGGAGATTTTATAATTTGTTAAAGTAATAAATCTCACTGTTCGTAGGTGTTGATTCAATGGCAACTGTGCAAAGGAACACGATCTGACCATACAAACCGATGGTACTGAGTCATTGCAAATGTTCCAAACATTATCTCTTGAAAAATACAGACAAGCATACTTGTTTTAAAACCGTTTTCCACATACAACAAACCAGAATATGTCTTAGAAAAAATAGAATATAAATCTGCAATGTTCAAATTGATCCCCTATATCTATTTCTGAATTTATTTCAATTTACACACATTGTTTTAATATATTTTCTTCATTCTTTCACTTTGATTCGATAATTATTATCTTTTTAACATCTGGGTCAACTTTTTGCGTTCGCTTATTTTATTACTTTCTTATTTCTATCTCCATAATGATGACATTTACAATTTTGTTGTGTCCTAACTCGGTTTCAATATATTTTAAATAGAATTGTTCTAAGACACTATTATAACAGTTGTTAGTTTTATTAGCATTATTATTAATAGTCATAGTTGTGCTTTTGCTGTTGTACTTGTTATCATCCCTTCAACTTTTCCTTTTTTGTTGTTAATGTGATTTAAATTTATTTCGTGCTCATAGTAAGGAAGACTAAATATGTTAATGTCATTTTTCAACATTGTCAGTTAGTATTTGCAACAAGTTGATCGTTACTTTTATTTCCATTGATAGCCGATATATTTACTGTCCTTAATCATATCGTTAATATAATTTATTTTGTTTCTGTTTGTTGTAACCAGCCTCTGATTATTTTTTAGTTTGTTTTCAGTATTTGAAGATTTTTTCGCATTTGTTGAAATATTTAATCATTTTACCTACCGTGTGAAAGTGTTTTACTTTTTTACTCTTTTCAGAGATATTTAACCTGTGTTTTAGCAACATCGCCATATTTGTTGTTTAAACTTTGAATAATTGTGAATTGGATTATCTGCATTGGAAAAAAAAATTCTCACGAAGACAATTTTTAAAACAGATAATGCAACCTTCGCGCTTCGTTGAATTTCAATGATTTTCTTACAAACTAAATCGTGAATATCAATCAAACGATATTCTAAAATTGATTATTTTCTGACGTGAAACATCTGTGGGTATAATCTTCATCACTGTAATGGAAATCTAAATTTAAATATTTAACAGGACCACACTACATGTGCTCTTTAAACAACTTACATGATAAGTGTTTATAAGAATTCCATAAAAACGAGAGATTTCCTAGTTTATCTGCAAAAGAAAAAGCCAAGAAATATAGTGATTGAGAAATTTATACATTAAGTAAACTCTCGAATATATGTTGATTTATTTTTAAGATCCATTATTTAAGGATCACTTTTTCAATTTTGTAAAACACAGCTTTTCAGACCTGATAAACAGTTATCTAGTCTGCGTCAAATTTTGAATCCATCAACCACACTTTTTTTAATTCTATGAAAAGAAAGTTGTTTTATAAAAGATTTCCAACATGCATTTGATCTTCCATTTCTGTGATCTTTCACCGTCTGCCTGATTTTTTTTTTTGCAATTCATTTGACTCCATGAAATTAGATTATTTGTCTTTTTGAGGAAGACACTTCTTTTTGGGGTTTAATTTCGAGAATATTAAAAGAAGTATTTAATTCCTGCCATGATATTAAAAAATGCCTTTTTTTTAAGTTTATTTAATGGCATGTTAAATTTTTGGAGTTATTTAATGCAAAAGCTAGCCTTGCAGAACAATGGCAGTGCTTCTATTTAACCTATAGCTGGGGATAAGGAGAATCACTCAATTCCTAAGTGTACTAGTCCGAAAGTAAATAATGAAATATGGATAGTGTTCAAACTCACGCAAGTATGCCACGGGCATCCAACAACAACAACAACAACGACATTAATAATATAACAATGATAATAATAAATAGCAAGTGTAGGCTATGTGGAGAAATAGATGAAATTATCAATTGCATTGTAAGCAAATGCAGCAAACTAGCCGTGAAGGACTCGATTCGACTCGACTGGGTAGGAAAATTAATTCAAGGGAAATTGCACAAAAGATTGAATTTAGACCACACTACAAAATGGTATATGCAGAAACCAGAATCTGTATTTTAAATGCGATGCATAAAATTCTCTGGGATTTTCAGAGAGAAACGGATCCCCAATTCCCAGGCAGAAAATCAGAGCTAGTGATAATTAACAAAAAAAGAAGAAAAAAGAGAAAAAGAACTTGTCATCAACAGTATTTTGCTGTTCCAGCGAACTGCAGAGTGAAAGTAAAAGAAAGTGAAAAGATAAACCAATACTTGGACCTGGCCAGAGAACTAAAAAGTTGTGGAACATGCGGGAGACGGTGAAAGCAATTACATTTTAGTGTGCTGGGAATGATCCCAAAAGGGAATGAAACAGTAGGAAATCAGAAGAAAAATCGAAACCATTCAACCAGAAAAGATCTGGAAACCGGAAGTGACTTAATTTCTCTCAGATTCCAGTAAAAAAGCCCACCAGCTAACTCTTGTGTGAAAAACTAGCGAAATCTAAAATACTACTACTACTACTACTACTACTACTACTACTACTACTACTACTACTACTACTAATAATAATAATAATAATAATAATAATAATAATAATATTAATAATAATAATGATAATATCTCGTAAAGCTGGCTAATAGAATGTACAAGATATCCGGCTAAGTCAAAGTTTATCGATAATACCATGGAAAACTTGATAGTCAAATTGACACCAGGAGAAAAAAAGTTTAACTGAGGTGAAAATTCATAGAGGAATCTTTCAGGGAGATGGGCAATCACCATTACTATTTAGAATAGCAGTAATACCACTCAACTATATACTTGGAGAGTGTCCTCGTGGTGTAATGGTGGAAACATATTTTGGAAATCAGGTAAGCTGTTTACAATTACAATTACGAGAATCATTAAATAAGTTTCCAGACTTTTTTTGTATGGGCACTTTTATTGATAGTACACACATGAAACTCCAGTACCCTTCGAAGTAACCTCCTCCGGCTGCAATGCTCTTGTTGTACCGTTCTAACTTCCGGAAGGCCCCATGGAAGTCCTCTTGTGTAAGCGTATTAATGACCTTCGTCACAGCCTCTTTCATCTCCTCAATTGTCCCATAACGACAGCCTCTGAGCTTAGGGAATAAGCAAAAGTCACAGGGAGCAAGGTCTGGACTATAGGGAGAGTGAGGAACTGTCTTGATGCCCATATTGGTCAAATAGTCTGTGACAAGGATGGAGTTGTGGACTGGTGCATTGTCCGGGTGGAAATGCCACTGACCCGATTTGAAGAGTTCTGGCCTCTTTCGACGGAATCTCTTCCTGAACTCCCTTAAAACCTCCACATAGTAACCCTAACCCTAACCCTAACCGTTTGGCCAATCAACTCAGGTGTATTGACTTCCTTACTCCTCCCACACCTCTCATCATCCCTCACAGACTCCCTGCCTTCATTGAATCTCTTATGCCACTCAAAAACTGATGCTCGATTCATGCAAGATGCTCCAAAAGCAGTCTGAAGCATTCCATGTGTTTCTGTGGCATTTTCTCCTAGTTTAAAACAGAATTTTAATGCATATCGTTCTTCTAAAGCGTCCTCACGTCCAGATTGCATTTTTGAAATTCACCAGTTGTGACAATCAAGCTTTAGCAGGTGTGTAATCCAATTCTTGCTATATTTGTTGATTTGAAGCTGAAATCATAAAAATTGATCAGTCATCTCATAAGATGTATAGCAACAACATAGTGAATTTTCAAGAGTCTACGACAATTTTAAATACCTGTACAAAAAATGCCTGTAAACTTATTGAAGGCCCCACGTTCGTCCGTGATAGTTTGATTTTCCTCCAAAATTGGCGTTTGGATGTCTGTAATTTCTTGATGCATAGTTTATTTACCTGTTTTTAAAGGGTATGACAAGCTTTTTTTGCAGGATAATAGTATCTAAATAAAAAAAAATTCTTATATACAAGCTTCTTAAAGGGCTTTTGTAGCGTGGTTCTATCAAATAATTCAACTATGATTTCCATAAAATTCTTAAAAAGTGATGTAGAGTGCATCTACAGCTATTTCACATCATACAATAGAACATTGTTAAATTGATATTCAATTGGGCTTGTAAGAAAATCGTTGAAGTTCAACGAACCACGACGATTGATACCAATTGTAATTGTTGCACTGGGAACGATTCTGAATGACTTGGAAAGGAGACTGAAACAGTTGAAAATCGAAGGACGAATCCTGACC